>CM038679.1:398287526-398462875 GCA_021605205.1 Aegilops longissima | reverse complement strand
GGCGAATCGTTTTGCGGGCGCACTTCCTTGCGTGCGAAGGTGTAGTGGTGGGTCCCATGAGTCGGGGAGAAACTTTTTCACGAAATATGGTGGCCCGTCGGTGGGTCCCCCTGTCGGTGGAGAATAATTATTTTGCGCATAATAAGGAGGCACTTCCTTGCTGCGGCCGTGGACCCAGTTGTCGGCCTCTCCGCCGCGATACTCTTAGATGGAAGTCGATCGTTGACCACATTGACCACGCTTGGCGCCGAGAGCACCACGGCGGTGGGCGACAACGAGCCCTAGAAGGGGCGCCACGGAGGCGGGAAGACTTCGGCGTTGTTTCCCAGCGGAGAATCTGTTGTCTGAGGTTTCTTGGTTCGTCTACCATCGCGGAGAATAATAGCAGGTGTGGGTGAGTAGAGGATGGCTAGGCCAGCGATGGGAATCTGGTGGGCGGTGAGGCCTGTGAAGCAACAACCAGCGGGGAGGAGGAAGCGAGCGAGTCCCTTGGCGCTTGTTTAATGGTGGAGCATGAAGAGCAGAGATTGAAGAAGCACGGCGGACGTTGGATGGACATCCAACCGTCCTTTGGTTGTCGTCAACCTTTTTTAGGAAAGCCTCAAATCTGTGGAAAACAGCATACAACCCATCTGCCATTATTTCTAATAATTTACAGCCCATTGCTAATTCTTAAGGTTTTTGGAGCTCATATTCTTTTTGTTAGCATTACAGCCCATATTGTGGCCACGGTTAAAAATTATCTGAAATTTTGCATATTTGATGCGGTCGAACTGTTTTTAATGCGAAATTTTGACTCACATTCAAACTGATTATAAAAATAAATGTATATCAACATAAAATCAACAAATTCTCCAGCGTAAAATTAATGTATTTTAAAATCTTGAAATGAAAAAAATATATTTGAAACTAATTGCGGTTTGATGTGTTTTAAAAATGTACAGCCATTTCTCATTCTTGATGGGCCATTTCTCGGCCAGCAGAATAAGCTCTCCTCGTCTTGAAATATTTGCAGCCCAACAGGCACGACAAGCGACTTACTTGGCAAATCACAAAAATCTGGGTTGTGGCCGTGGACCCGGTATCGGCCTCTCCACGTCTGATACTCTTCCGATGGAAATCGTTCCTTGACCACGTTGACCATGCAGCGGAGAGCACCACGGCGGTGGGCGACAATGAGGCCTAGGAAGGGGGCGGCGGAGCAGGGAAAACAGGCGGCAGTGAAGCCAGCGGAGAAGAATCTGAGGTTCCTTGGTTTGGCTGCGGTCGAGGCTGCCGTCACCTTGAGAACTGCCAGCGGTGGGAATAGTAGAGGCGGTGAGGCATCAGCGGCCTGGCCCAGCCACGGGAGGCGGGAGCATCGGCACGACCGGCGCTGATTTGGTAATTTGGAGCAAGAAGACCGAGAGGTTGAAGAAGCACTCGGACCGTTGGATGGACATCGTCAGTCCTTTGGAGCTAGAATCGTTCATATTGACTAAGTTGAAATCCCTTCGTCCCGTCAACTTAGTAGGCCCACAAGACAGCCTCCACCAAGGTGGGTCCCGGCTAACCGGGGAGTATTCATTTTTGTGCGTAATAAGGAGGCACTTCGGTGGGTCAGTGACAGCGTGGAGGAGCGTTTTTCGAAATCGGTGGCCCGTCCGGTGGGTCCCAAGTCGGAAATGATTTTTTTAAAATACTGTTGGCCCGTCGGTGGGTCCCCATTGTCGGTGGAGAATAATTATTTTCAGCGTAATAAGGAGGCACTTCCTTGCGGCTGCCGTGGACCGGTGTCGACCTCTCCACGTCTGATACTCTTAGATGGAAATCGATCGTTGACATATTGACCACCGGCGCCCGAGAGCACCTGGCGGTGGACGACAGCGAGCCTAGGAAGGGACAACGGGCCAGACCCGCAGGAGAGCGAGGAGTGGCGGACACGGCCGGCGCTGCTGGCGGTGGAGCAAGAAGACCGAGAGGTTGAAGAAGCACTATGGCGTTGGATGGACATCATCACGGTCCTTTGGAGTATTGACTAAGTTGACAAAGCCCTCCGTCCCGTCAACTTAGTTGGCCTGAAGTCAACCCAACAATATGGTGGGTCCCGGCTAGCGGGGGTATTCATTTTATGGGCGTAATAAGGAGGCACTTCCTTACTTGCGAAGATATAGCTGGTGGGTCCGACACTGTCGTGGAGAACTTTTTTCGCGAAATCTGAGAGGCCCTTCTGTGGGTCCTAGCTGTCGGTGGAGGAATCATTATTTTCTTGGCGTAATAAGGAGGCATTTCAGTTAATTGATAGAGGCCCCTATTCTTAATGATTGCTTTGAGATTTGTAATAATTTTGGCCATGTTCGTTTTGAGCATTGTGCGGCGTGATTGAATCGCGTGGCTCATGAGCTGGCTAGAAGGGCTATGGTTGATCCTCGGGTGTGTGCGGTGGGGCGGTGAGGCCTGCGATGGGAATGCTGATTGGGCGGTGAGGCTGCTTGCAGTGCCTGACCCGGCCTTGAGGAGGAGGAGCAAGCGATCCGCTTGGCGCTTGTTTGGTAATTTGGGCGGGGAAGAGAGATTGAAGAAACACGGACGGCCATTGGATGGACATCCAACGATTATAAAGACCATCGTGGAAAGCCCCAAATCTGTGGAAAACGACATACAACCCATCGCCATTATTTCAAATAGTTTACATCCATTTGCTAATTCTTACGGGTTTTTGGAGCCCATATTCTTTTGTTAGCATTACAGCCCATATTGTGGCCACGGTTAAAATATGATCGAAATTTTGCATATGTGGTGCGGTGCGAACTGTTTTAATCCGAAATTTTGAGTCACATTCAGACTGATTTTAAAAATAAATGTATATCAATATAAAATCCAATAAATTGTCCAGGCATAAAACCAATGCAATTTAAAATCTCGAAATGAAAAAAGATATTTGAAACTAATTGCGGTTTGATGTGTTTAAAAATGTACAGCCCATTTCTCATTCTTGATAGGCCATTTTCTCGGCCAGTAGAATGAAACTCTCCTCGTCTTGAAAGATTTGCAGCCCAACATGCACGATAAAGTGACTTACTTGACAAATCACAAAAAACTGGGCTAGCCATTTTCAAAAGAAAAAAAAAACTCTTGGGCTGGTCTATGGTAAACATAAAAGAAAAGGTTGTCTAGGCAGGCGAGTGTCCCGCATAGCCAGTTGACACCACTTCCGTCTCAAAAACAAATTAGATAAATGCCACTCCAATTATGGCAATTCATTAAAATGACAACGCAATTTGAAACTTTGAAAAATGCCACTTCAATTTTGCAAACTTTGAAAAAGCATACTGCAGTTTGCAAACTTTGAAAAACACCACTCGGACTTCAAAAATGCCACTTGAAATGGCATGAAATGGCATTTTTCAAAGTTTGGAAATTGCAGTGGCATTTCTCGGAGGCATTTATCAAATTAACCCAAAACAAAAATAACTGGGTGAGCTGCTGGGTCCCTGGTGTCAGCCGCTCGTTGTGCAATTCTCTCGTTTATAGACTACGTTGACAATGGCATGGGACCCAGATGTCAGAAATCCACTAGGAGGAGCCATTTTCTTTATTGGCTTGAAATAAGGAGGCACTTGCTTGCGTACTGCCATGACCTTGGCGGGTCCGTGCTGCCATCCTCTCCACGTACAATCATCTCCTGATTGTGTACGCGTCAACTTGCTAGGCCAACAAGTCATTCTCTAAACCCGTGGAGGACAAATACAACCCATTTAGAAAAATAACAGCCCATTTCATACATTCAAACGGAAAGTTCAACAATGAGAGCAAAGTAACGAATGCGATCCACATATAAAGTCTTGAACTTCCGTTGACAACCATCATAGCCAAGTTAACTATCTACTCCCACTAGACAAGTACTAACACTCCTAGATAACTAGGCGATGCGGTACATGCTAAACGCCCGGCACCGGCGTCTGCGCCTCGCCTCGGACTTGCGGAGGTGCGATAGAAGCGCGTTGCTTTCGCGGCGTTGGCGTTCCATGCGGCGTGGTCCACGAAAGCTTGGCTTCAAGCAGAAACCCACTTGCGAGCTGGTAGTAAAAATTGGCGTCGCTGACAGCGTGCGTGCCCGTCGACCTCGGGGCTATTTGCGGCGCCCGGCCTCCCGTAATCGGCCCGATTGTGGGCGCTCTGCTCCGCGACTTCGAGGCGTCGGTGCGCTGCTGCTCCATGTCTGGCGGCGCAAATCGACAATCGCTGCTCCTCCGCCCGGTGATGGCGCTCAACAACTCCTGCTCCTCGCCATGCGGTCGGCGCTCAACAACTCCTCGTCTGCGCATTGCCATCTAAAACAGATAGAATGCCTCCTCCCTCCATCGCCTTCCGGTGAAAAACCGAACACTAGTTCGGCGGTGACCGCCTCGGCGTCGCCTACCGAAGACGGACGGGGCATAAGCGGGCGTGGAAACAAGCGTCGGGCGGTGGGGCTTATGAGGATATGGCGAGTTGGGTCACGGTGGCTTAAGCGCGCCGACTTGCCGTGGAAAACTAGGAAACTGAAATTATGACTGTGTCGTCCCGTCCGTCACGGGTATACGCGCCGGCATGGCGGTCAAGCGAGTGCGCTTAAATCATCTCCTCCTTGTCAATAATGATTTCACAGTTTAAAAAGCGCAACAATTAAAGCGTATCTTTTTCGCATCAGTTAGCTGCCTTAATTACGGCCGGCTGCATGAAGGCACTCAGAATCACTTTCATGAGCGATCTGTGCGGCATACAGCAGTCGCTGACCGAGAACGCATGCAGCCATAAATCGCTGGAATTAGTTAGGCTTAAACTTCGCATGCCGTTAATTATTGCCATGCCTTGGTCTTGCTGCTTTGCTCACGGGACTAATAAACCGGACGGAGGAGTACCTTGGTTGGTGAGAGGTTTGAATTAAGCCCTGCAAACCGGAAAGGAGGTACTAATGCGTGCGTGATCCGCTATTTATTCGTGTAGGATCGGTAGGTCGTTTCTTGAATTGAGCCACTGCAAAGCCGGAAAGGAGGTAATGCGTGCGTGATCCGCTATTTATCCATGTAGGATCGATAGTGTAGCTTGTCGGTTTCTTGAGAGGTAGGCATTTTATTCAAAAAACTGCCGCCGCATCTTAACCCATAAATAGAACTGCCGGAGGCGCATTTTTAGGCTAGCTAGTGATCGATCGGTAACTTGTAAACAACGGCGAACATAAATAAGTAAGCGTAATGCATCTCAATGATTCACAGATCATATACAAATATGTAGCTCAAAAGCAAAGATCAGCCACTTCAGATTTTGCGTGCAACTAAAACTAACTAATGCGATTCCCATACATAAGATCAACATGTTAATGCATCTCAATGATTCACAGATCATATACAAATATGTAGCTCAAAAGCAAAGATCTAGAAAAAACATCATTCTTCCTACTAACTTGGATGCTTCTCTTGGCCAACATTGATCTGATGAATGACAAATTTGTTTGTGAAGTCTACAATTCCTCTTGCAAGCGTAAGTGGTTTCACCAACATTTGGAACCATGAGAATGAACCACACTTGATGGAGGAACATCCACTTAATATGATTTGGTCTTCTCTCGATCACACCGAGAATATTTTGAATACAAACTTTAACTTAGGAAAATGATGCCCATTGTATAATCAGACCAAAGCAATGAAGCACCTAGTGTTGGCGATAAATAATGCAGTACTACTTTTACTGCAGTTCATGAAGTGACTATCAATCTTTGTGTCTATTTTCAAATGGCACTTGCATGCGATGACTATACTATTCTCTTGTGCAGTTCAACCAAAATTGCGGACACTTTGTTTGTTTGCCAAATAGCAGCGGAAGACATCTCATGCGCACAAATATCAAGCAGCTAGTAAACATATACCACACCATGTTAGCATGATGGAAGAGGTGAAATCAATACAACGAAATTGAGCATCCAATCATTGAATCCTGTCACCTGCACCTCAATGTAGGTCCACCCTGCCAATAAATTCACATACAAACCACTAGTATTACTATCTAATGATTACAAAAAAGTAGCAAGGTAGTAGCAAACCATGTACCTTCGTAATGAACAACTCATAGTGCCACCAATTGGATATAAAGTTGGAAAAAACATGCTCCTAATGTTGAACCAGTTGGACTTTTGTGCAGCTCCACTAAAATCGAGCATCCTGTTTGCATAGATATTGAAAGTGTGATTACTATAAAAGTGGCACTAGTTGAAGCATAGACTCAGAAATATAAGCATTCCAATTTCTTAATGGGAAAAGGTAGCAAGGCTGTTTCTAACAACCTGTTTGAAGGAATAAATAAAGCAACAGTGGTGATGTCGGGAAGGCATACATAGTTTTTACGAAAAGCTGAGCCATTCTGACCTTCCTCTTCTTTTAAGCAAATTTTGTGCAGTTCTACTAAAATAAAATGCCATCACCGCCTTGACAATTTAGTGACCTTTGTACAAAAGGAAATGACTTAACATTACATCATGATGTCGGGTATGTAGTAGAGCAGGCATTAGAGACAAACATCTGAGACCTCCTCAGATAACATAATGAACATTAATTTTAACAAAGGTGTGACTAGCTCTACCAGGATCACTCAAGTGAACTATACACCCTCTGTTCCTTAATATAAGACATTTTCGCGCTTCAATTTAAAGTACCCAAACGTCTAGTACTTCGAAAAACAGGTAGTAGTTTTCTTAAGCACATATCTGGGAAAGCTTGCCACACTTTATTTATGTCCATACGCTAATGCAACACCATTCGAATACTACAAATATACACTAATACAGTGGCTAGTGCAACCGTAGAGTAGTTAGTTTATTACGAGTGCAGTACAATGGTTTCTTGAACAGATTTCAATAAACTCTAACCTTTGGAAGGTTTCTATAAAATTAACAATACAAAATGTAAAGGTAACAAGTTTCACATTGGTATACTAGCTATGCATGAGCATTAAACCAAATCTGAAGTCCGAAGGTAACTAGCATTACTAACTAATGACAGTATAAAAATTGCAAACCATGTACCTCCAAGGTAAATATCATTTCGAACTCGGGGGACCTTAAAATTGCTATCCCAATCTTGATAATCGATCAAACATAAAAACTTGATCGAGCGGATCAAAGAACAGCCAGGAGGAGGAGGAGGTGCCACTCTTGACCTTTCCTCTTGTATTCATAATTATGCATGCGGTTTAACCAAAATAAAATGACATCGGTAGCTTTGGCATTTTGGTGACCTTTGTACAAAAAATTAACTTATCTCATGAAAGTGAGGTATGTAATCTATAAGCATTAACAATGCAAAAATCTGAAGGTAGTAACAAGTTTCATCGTTGGTATCTTGGCTGTGCAACAACATTAGAATGCCTTAGCTGAAAAATCTTTAATACATCCACAATCAACACTAACCACGAAATGATCCGGTGACATTAAATGACCTTTGCTTAAATTTATCTGTGGCATTAGGTGAGGCGGCATTAGTTAAATGTGGCATCACTTTAGCGATAGCATTGCTTGACTTGATTGCTGGCGTTATACTAACAGACAAAAAAGTGGCTATAAGAGCATGGGAGGCCCATTAGGACGGTGGGCGCACCGATGCGATGTACCTCCACAGACCTTGAGTGGTGAGGAGGTATGGTTGCCCGAGCAACAAATATCCAGGCAGCATATGTGGATTCGTCCCTTTTTGTTATCCTTAGCCACCTTTTTCCTATGTGAGGACAACAAACCTATCGACCTGTCATTCTCTATTGCGTTGTCATGCCTTTCTACCCTTCTTCAACCAAGAGACACGGGACTCGTTCCTTAGCTACTGATTTTCCCTTTTCAACCTAGATGCGGGTTCGATGCCTACTCTCTTGGGCGATGCAGTCTCCTTCCTTTCCTTATTCAACCCGGACATGCATTAGTGCGCATGAAGTAGGGTTTCCTTTAATAGTGCAAATTATGGTTTTAAATCTGCGTGGCAGCGAGAAGCGAGAGGATAGCAAATTGGGAAGATGGTGGAGTGGAAAAAGATCCATATGCAATGGCGTGCGGATGGGGCAATAAAAGAAGGGTATGGTTGAAAAGAGGTAGCATACACGAGGTCGGTGGGAAGTGGCCGCTCGTGGTCGTCGTCCTCCGCTTTACACTCTGACAGCGAGCTTGGGGCGTGAGGCCACCCAGCAGGCGCTAGGTCTTAAACGCGGCCTTGTCGTCGGTCGTGACCTCGCTTCGCCCGACGACGAGTGCGTCAACGCTGCGTCCTTTTCTTCCCAGCGGATCTGTGACCACCGGTGAGGAGGGAGAGAGGGCCGTCTTTTTAGATCGGAGAGAGGGTGGTAGTGTGAGAAGCAAGTGGGCAGCCCTTGGCGAAAGCGGCTGAAGCTCCAGCCTATATATGTTCTTTATACTACTAATCTTGGAGGTGGAGTAGTGGTAGAGTAGTTTATATTTTCTCTGCGTCTGATACCGAGTTAGTCGTGTTTCAAAACTGAATGCACGCCATTAAAAAAAAGGTCGATAACTAATGCGGCACCTCGGGCCAGCAGCGAATCGCATTTTGCGAAATTACACACCATGTTTCATTGACATGTGGTCCCGTTCCACATATCGGTGAGGCGGCGGCGAGTAGTAGGAGTATTTCGAACCGGCGAGTAGGCAGGCGCCCTTCCGTGAACCGTGGCAAGCGGCAACCGTCCACCGACTCTTCGCCTTTCCCTCTCGATTTGGAACTGCTTTGTCATGCGCTCTTCCTCTCCTCCTCCATTTTCCTTCAGCCATCTCCCTATCTTCTTCGCGTGACCACGATGGTGGCCCCATCACGAGAGGCCTCGCCCTATGCAAGTTGATGTAAACGATAATGATATGTATGATGTTAAGATGCCATCGCTTGAGGCAAGGCTTGGGCGGCGCAAATGGAGATTGGGTTGTTTACATTGTGTCCAAGCTGCGAGTGGGAACTTGTGAATGTGTATACTCGTGACGGGTTCCACTTCCAAAAATCAGCAGACTGCCCGAGGTTGACACACGGTATTATGCATGCGTTCAAATACAATCATGGTGGTGTCTTCTCTGAAAGGTAGCAATTTCTCGAGTCCCCAACCGCTCTTGGAATTACAACAACTATGAAGTTGTTGCTATCTTCGACAAGCTTGTTGCCGTCCTTAGTGGTTTATTTGGATGGATATTGCTCAAAAATCAGTTTACGTACGGATGAGTCTTGTGATGCAATTCAATCTGAGGGCCTTGTGTTTGCTGCCACCACTCGTGGCCTTTGTTTTACATAGCATCCTCGTTTTTGATGCGTTTGTCTTCCATCGTAATTATAATTGTTTCATCCACATTTATCTTGGGTTAGCAAGTTTCCCTTTAGTGCATAGTATCTTAGATTAGTATCATAGGTGGTCTCATTTATTCCATGCATGACACATAGTAGCATCACATTTATTATATTACGGTATCTAGCTATGTTACTATAACCATCTCTCTTCCTTAATTGCACCCACATAAGACTAGCCACAATGGTGAGTAACATACACTAGTAACATACACATATCCCTAGACTATGTTACTACCTTCATAGTGGGTAGTAACATAAGTGTAGTAACATGCAAAGCTTCATTTATTAGGTTATAGACTCATATTGCATTGGGACATGTGATGTTATAGTAACTAGCTAAGTTACTATAACTACCTCTCTCCTCATTAACTCACTGCCACATAACCAAATTTGCTGAGTTGGACTCGATGTTACTACTGAAGTTACTCCCACTGTGGCTAGTCTAAGCATGTTTGCGAGTCCCAAGTGCATGATACTACTTATGTTACCCCCACTATGGCCAGCCTTACTAATTAACCTTCTTCTTGTGTTTCCAAGGTCCTGTGAACATTCCACCACCTATACTTGAAGATTTTTTATAACCAAGGGAGATGATGATAGTGATGATCACGATCATGAGGGCGAGCAGCGCCCATATACTATTTGGCGCCTGCCAACTAATTCGATGGATCACCTCTTCTCGTGTGTATACAGCCCTTGATGATGTTCTTGCTAAGGAAGCGGTGTAGTCTCCCATGGTCGCACTCTCCGGACCTATTCAACACCTGTTGCATGGTATTCGGGATGGATACTAGTGTGCTAGCGCCAACTCCTTCTCCACTGGTACAAATTGATAGTCTTGGAAAACTTCGCTCTTCCTTGGACAAAACTATCAAATGATGGTGAAAAGCGATCAACTGTTGTTGACACAAGCGTTACTACCATTTATGAGAAGCAAGCGTGTCTATATCTCGAACATTTGGGTGGTTCCCTACCACGATCTTGATATAGTAGGCCGCTTCAGCTGGATGATCGATCTGCGTTGGTCTCGGATCGACAATGGATGGCCCGTCGAGAGAATCACTTGTGGTTCAAAGCAAGCATTTCCAACATCGAGGAATGGTTGAGTTGAAGTTCATTTCATTGCTTGTTATTTGTTGTGTGGTGAAAACTTTAGTATTTATAATGTATCCTCGTTGTCGATGTGGGTTGATGACCTGTTGTATGTAATAAAATGATATGCATGTGATAAACTTACTAAATTTATGAATGGCTTTCGAGTTGCTTACATCGATTGAGTGGTGCGGACGAGGCAAAAAATATTTTCTGAATACATAATTGTCGTGCATTGCAACAGGTTATCGGATGAGGCCAATCAACAATAGTAGTACATTATTTGTACTAGCTTCACATGCTTCGCGCGTCGTGCGGGTGTTTTTAGTGTAGCCATATTGTAGTACGTAACCAGCACCTCAAATCCTCGATACTAGTAGTACTATATAGTAAGTAGTAGGAGTAGTAGGGTGGCATGGGTCAGAACAAGCATTCACGTCCGAGTCGACACACGCCACCGGCACAACTTCCATCGACACCATATTTCTTGGAGTCGTGCTAGAGCAATCTCTTCAACCTCATCGTTTCTCTAACTCAGCCATCGTGGCCGAGGCGAGGTGGGGTTTTGCCGATAGTCGGTTTCCTTAGCTGCGGTCCCACTTGTAAGGCCAAGCGCAGCATACGACCCCAAAGCGGACCTCCGTTTTGCACGAACTCAACGATAATTTTGACTAGAAAAGCAAGACCAAAGAAAACAAAAACCACAAGAATACATTTTACTACTCACTGTAAGTTGGATTAGTGCCTTCTTGATGCATTCATTGTTGATCTGCGGAGGCTCGATCTTGCGTGCTTCTTTCTTCTTGAGTGTAAAAAGTAGGCGTTGCTTCCTCGCATCTAGTCTCATGCCTAGCCTCTATTCTAGTACTCCCTCTGTCCGTTTTCTCTGCGTCTAAGCAGCAACACATATACCAAGTAGGAGTATCAACAAGTGCACTAATCTCATCTATAGCCTCTATGCTAGCTAAAAGTGATAGAACATCTACTAAATTGTCTTTGTATCAATATATGGATGTACTCTTCTTCCCAATACAAAACTTGCATCCATTCTACTCCCTCCGTTGCACAATATGTGCCTTCTATTTGTCAAAATATATATGTATCTAGACATGTTTTAGTATATAGGTACATCCATTTTTGGACAAATGGAAGTCAAGTATTTTAGAGCGGAGAATACCTAATAAAATTTTAAGTTAGCACAACTAGTCTAATCCGAGAGCACAACCGAACATTTGGTGGTGCTTCCTCCTTTGCCGACCGTGGGACATCTAGCATCAGGTCGTGTCATGAAAGAAAATAGAGTGGTAGTTGAAGCCACGAGATGTGCATCTTAGGTTAAGCGTAAATAGAATCTTACTACTCTGAGTAACTCCAAAAGCGGCCACGAAGATCTTTCTTGGATTTGTTTTCATCACCGTACGTCGAGGTGAAAGATGTGCAGGTTCGATTAGGTCGCTTGCGTTTTCAGCGACATGTGGGACGCATGTGAGCAAGCAGACGATGGGCTCCGCGCATCCATTGGCTGGCTGAGAAGAGATCTGGTGTCTTTGAGCACGGGCTGCAGGAAATTTGTTCTCGTACCTCGATATAGGCTCGATATAGTGGGGTGGCATGGGAAATAACTAGCATTCACGTCTAGCAGTACGGCACACGCCACCCACACGAGTCCCATCCGACACCAATTTTCTTGGAGTCCGTGCTACAACCATCTCTTCTCCCTCCTATTTTATCAGCCATCGCGCGGTGGGCGGGATGGGGGTTTGCCGATAGTCGGTCTGCTCAACTACGGTCCCACTTGTAAGTGAAAATGCAACAACACACGCATTCCCGCTTGAGCGGCGTGCCGGACCAACCATGTGGGGGTGCGACGCGAACACGACAGGCTTTTCCTTTTGAACTCGTAACTTGTAAAATTTGGTTCTACTCCATGGCGCGATCGATTGAGTAATGAGAAGTTTGGTTCTCGCGCCGTTCATGCATGGAGTACGTACGAAAATTATGAAGTTGATGCGAAAGGTAAGATAATTACTGTAGTATCATATACTACTACATGGATTTAAAAATACATACGGATCCATCAACGACATCCTCACGCCCTAGTGCGCCGGGTCACCAACCGACATGTGAGCAGCATCGTTGGCGGGGAGCTCAACGTGCTTCTGAACAGTGCCGTCCAAGGTTGCCATGTGGTCCAAGAAGGCCAGCGTCCTATCGTCCTCCTCTTGCATGCGCGTAGACGTGGGTGATGATGTCGATGGTGTCTTCTTCTTGCCGGCGCTTGCTGCCAGCGACCTTGAGGTGGACATTCTTGGTAGCGATGGCGGCGATCTCGAGGGCCACCGGTCGTCGAAGAGGTTGTCACCATAGTATTTATTCTGAGAGGAGTAGTACATTTTTGTGACATGCATTACTAGATATTGCTAGTCAAATACTAAAATCAGATGGGCGTGGTAGTACTCCTAAATCCAGGCGGTGGTGCTACTAGTACTAGTAGTAGTACTACCAATGTAGTACTCCTAGGAGTACTAACCTTTGTACTACCGTTGGTCAAATTTTTACGTCTTTGCTCCTCACGGTGAAGTGACAAGACCTGCGGGAGATGACACTGAGTATAGGCGCCGTGTTCGACATACCATAGTCAGCCTCACCGTCTGCAGTCACTATCATCATGGCTGTAGAGCTAGCACTGCTTACAAGTATACATTGACATAATTTCCCGTCTTGTGAGATGCTGTGCATTCTGCGGAATACCAAGATTGGGGTGGGCCGGCTTGGCAGTGACCATCGCGCCAGATTTTCCACGGCCTTCTAGATGTGGTGGGGAGGAGATAAGGCTGATTGTGAGAGACAAGGAGTTGTTTGTAAATAGGGAACAAGTGCGGGCATCTTTTTGCAAAAATGGAGAAGCTTGGTTTGTATCATGGATCTAGATCCAGCGGCTATTGGTGAAGATGGGAGGCACAACATCATCACCAACTCGGGACCTGTTTGATTCGCAGGATTTTGAAAGCAGGAATAGGATCGGCAATATTACAAGTTTCAAATTGATATTACAAATGTTAGGAGTAATGCTGCACCTAGGAAGAGGAATTACTAGGAAGTTTACGTAAGAACTTTCGTTACTTTAGGTGGATGCAGCGTTATCGTACAAACTAAAATCCACCATACGACAAGTCACTAATGGGCAAATAATTTTTCGAGTCTCTAGACACTTTATGTTTCAAAAACAAATTCAGCTCTGCGGAGACTTTGTCATTTAGGCTTAGGCAGCTTGCGGTGATCAGCACACCATTCATTGTTGCGCGGAAGAAGCATAAACCTCATTAGCTTGAGCACACTTGCCTCGAGAACAAAGAACACTGGCCAATTTAATCTCAGATGTGCTGCCTCGGTAGTCGATCAAATCAATTTCTGTAAGATGGAGATCAAGGCATTCGATGAGATTGTTATAGTGCAGCACATTTTTCACTTTCGGGTCTTTTTATCGCAAAAAGAGAACATATTAGAGCAGCTGGCTGCATAAGATTACCGTGTCATCAAGAGGACCAATATCATTCGCTCATACGATAAGGTTGGCTGGCTAGTGATATTTTTCACTCTCTCTTTGTCTCTCCCCTCTCTCTCTCTCTCTTCTGTTTCCTCTCATTTAACTAGGAGCACGTGAAGAGCTTGGGCATTTGTTGCCTTCCACTATGTGGCGATGCCTTATTTAGCAAAAGTATGCCACATAATACGCATCGATGTCAAATCAAAAGATTTTGGCACCGCTCTCGCGATGTGAGAGAGTTGGCACCCTGTGCACAGACCCACATGTATAAACAAATCAATCAAACCAACTACACCAGCCTCTCACTCTCCCAAACAAGTGTTTTTATTGCCTTGGTCCTCTCTCTCTCTCGGCGCAGTGTTTTTCATTCGTGAGTTAATTTAGCACCGGAGCAAAGTAGGTGATCAGATTGGGGCACCGGTGAGCAATGGAGGGCATCGATGCCAAATGCATCACAAGTGAATTTGCACGTGTTTGGCCTACATAGCCCACTTTTGTACTCCCTCAGTCCCAAAATTCTTGTCTTAAATTTGTCTAAATACAGATGTATCTAGTTATATTTTAGTGTTAGATACATCCGTATCTAATCAAATGTAAGACAAAATTTTCTTGACGAAGAATCTACGTATTTAGTATAAAATTTTGACCATAGATTTACCTAAGAAAATGCCAATGCATGTCACTAAAAATTAAACCATTTGAAATTATGTTCAAATCTGAATCCAACGATATAGTTCTTAGTGACATGCATTAACATTTTGTCGATTAAATCTATGGTCAAATTGATACTACAAAATTGGAAGAGTAAACCGGGGCGGAGGTAGTACTTGCCCTTAGGGTAACCATAGAGTTCTTGGAGTAGTCTAAGTTACTTTCCACTATGACTAGCCTAGGCTACTATAGTAGTCTGACATAAAAATGATGCGGTGATCACGTGAGAAAAATACTAAAACATTTCTTTCGGTGCGGTGCGTAGATGTAGTTTTGAACACTACACTTGTCATCGTAATTTGGGAAAATTACGAAAAAATTGAGCTACGTTGTGATTACCGTTTACTAATAGGAAAGTAGTTTCACCTCGATGAGTAGCTTTTCCGTGCATGGAAAGCATGTAAGGAGTCAACGACTTGATCAGATTGGGCCGATAGATTTTAGTGCTAAGATCTTCACTCTGCGCATGGTGGGTCAAGCTTGTGGGAATCATTTTACGGAAGGCGATTCGTAAATACATCAAGAAGAAATTTTAAAATGTGAATTTCAAGAAGGCGGAGAAGAAGATGAGTGTTGTACACGAAAGATTACGGATCGATAAAGAGTTGGAGAATTTGGCGACAGTACACTGCGCTGTCAATTTGGCCCGTCAATGACCCTGATTTTTGTTGGACCTTCTAGATCCGAAGGTAGTAACAAGTTTCATCGTTGGTATCTTGGCTGTGCAACAGACATTAGAATAACAGCTGAAAAATCTTTAATACATCCACAATCAACAGCTAACCTGAAATGATCGGTGACATTAAATGACACTACTTAAATTTATCGTGGCATTAGGTGAGGCGGCATTAGTTAAATGTGGCATCACTTTAGCGGTAGCATTGCTTGACTTATTCTTTGGCGTTATACTAACAACAAAAAAGTGGCTATAAGAGCATGGGAGGCCCATTGGACGGTGGGCGCACCGATGCGATGTACCTCCGCAGACCTTGAGTGGTGAGGAGGTATGGTTGCCCGAGCAACAAATATCCGGCGGCATATGTGGATTCGTCCCATTTTGTTCTCTTTAGCCACCTTTTTCCTATGTGAGGACAACAAACCTATCGACTGTCATTCTCTATTGCGTTGTCATGCCTTTACGCCCTTCTTAAACCAAGAGACCACGAGACTTCGTTCCTTAGCTACTGATTTTCCCATTTTCAACCTAGATGCGGGTTCGATGCCTACTCTCTTGGGCGAGTACAGTCTCCTTCCTTTCCTTATTCAACCCGGACATGCATTAGTCTGCATGAAGTAGGGTTTCCTTTAATAGTGCAAATTATGGTTTTTCGTCTGCGTGGCCAGCGAGCGAGAGGATAACAAATTGGGAAGATGGTGGAGTGGAAAAAGATCCATATGCAATGGCGTGCGGATGGGGCAATAAAAAGAAGGGTATGGTTGAAAAGAGGTAGCATACACGAGGTCGGCGGGAAGTGGCCGCTCGTGGTCGTCGTCCTCCGCTTTACCTCTGACAGCGAGCTTGGGGCGTAAAGCCATCCCATGAGCCCTAGGTCTTAAACACGACCTTGTCGTCGGTCGTGACCTCGCTTCGCCCGACGACGAGTCGTCAACGCTGCCGTCCTTTTCTTCCCGGCGGATCTGTGACCACCGGTGAGGAGGAGATAGGGCCGTCTTTTTAGATCTGGAGAGAGGTGGTAGTGTGAGAAGCAAGTGGGCAGCCCTTGGCAGAAAGCGCTGAAGCTCCGGCCTATATATGTTCTTTATACTACTAATCTTGGAGGTGGAGTAGTGGTAGAGTAGTTTATATTTTCTCTCGTCTGATACCGAGTTAGTCGTGTTTCAAAACTGAATGCACGCCATTAAAAAATAAAGGTCGATAACTAATGCGGCACCTCGGGCCAGCAGCGGATCGCATTTTGCGAAATTACACACCATGTTTCATTGACATGTGGTCCCGTTCCACATATCGGTGAGGCGGCGGCGAGTAGTAGGAGTATTTCGAACCGGCAGTAGGCGAGGCGCCGCCGTGAACCGTGGCAAGCGGCAACCGTCCACCGACTCTTTGCCTTTCCCTCTCGATTTGGAACCGATGTATACGCTCTTCCTCTCCTCCTCCATTTTCCTTCAGCCCTTCACCCTTCCTTACGCCATTGTTCGATCGTCTTCTCCATGGAGGAACGGACGGAAGCTTGACCCGTTATTCTTGCCCGATCGAAAGATGACATGGTGGAGGAACTCATTGATCGGTCTTGACGTCATCACCTCGGCTAGCATGGCAGGTTCATTCAAGCCCATTCTCGACTCAACTAATAACATCATTACAAGGAACCCAAGAGTCGAGGCGGTTTGATCTCCCTATCTTCTTCGCCGTGACCACGATGGTGGCCCCATCACGACGGAGGCCTCGCCCTATGCAAGTTGATGTAAACTTGATAATGATATGTATGATGTTAAGATGCCATCGCTTGAGGGAAAGGCTTGGGCGGCGCAAATGGAGATTGGGTTGTTTACATTGGGTCCAAGCTGCGGTGGGAACTTGTGAATGTGTATACTCGTGACGGGTTCCACTTCCAAAAATCTCAGCAGACTGCCCGAGGTTGAGCACACGGTATTATGCATGCGTTCAAATACAATCATGGTGACTGTCTTCTCTGAAAGGTTGCAATTTCTCGAGTCCCCAACCGCTCTTGGAATTACAACAACTATGAAGTTGTTGCTATCTTCGACAAGCTTGTTGTCGTCCTTAGTGGTTTATTTGGATGGATATTGCTCAAAATCAGTTTACGTACGGATGAGTCTTGTGATGCAATTCAATCTGAGGGCCTTGTGTTTGCTGCCACCACTCGTGGCCTTTGTTTTTACATAGCATCCTCGTTGTTTGATGCGTTTGTCTTCCACCGTAATTATAATTGTTTCATCCACATTTATGCGGGTTAGCAAGTTTCCCTTTAGTGCATAGTATCTTAGATTAGTATCATAGGTGGTCTCATTTATTCCCATGCATGACACATTGTAGCATCACATTTATTATGTTACGGTATCTACCTATGTTACTATAACCATCTCTCTCTTCCTTAATTGCCTGCCACATAAGACTAGCCACAATGGTGAGTAACATACACTAGTAACATACACATATCCCTAGACTATGTTACTACCTTCATAGTGGGTAGTAACATAAGTGTAGTAACATGCAAAGCTTCATTTATTAGGTTATAGACTCATATTGCATTGGGACATGTGATGTTATAGTAACTAGCTAAGTTACTATAACTACCTCTCTCCTCATTAACTCACTGCCACATAACCAAATTTGCTGAGTTGGACTCGATGTTACTACTGAAGTTACTCCCACTGTGGCTAGTCTAAGCATGTTTGCGAGTCCCAAGTGCATGATACTACTTATGTTACCCCCACTATGGCCAGCCTTACTAATTAACCTTCTTCTTGTGTTTCCAAGGTCCTGTGAACATTCCACCACCTATACTTGAAGATTTTTATAACCAAGGGGGAGATGATGATAGTGATGATCACGATCATGAGGACGAGCAGCGCCCATATACTATTTGGCGCCTGGCAACTAATTCTGATGGATCACCTCTTCTCGTGTGTATACAGCCCCGATGATGTTCTTGCTAAGGAAGCGGTGTAGTCTCCCATGGTCGCACTCTCGGACCTATTCCAACACTGTTGCATGGTATTTGGGATGGATACTAGTGTGCTAGCGTAACTCCTTCTCCACAGTGCAAATTGATAGTCTTGGAAAACTTCGCTCTTCCTTGGACAAAACTATCAAATGATGGTGAAAAGCGATCCAACTGTTGTTGACACAACGTTACTACCATTTATGAGAAGCAAGCGTGTCTATACCTCGGACATTTGGGTGGTTCCCTACCACAATCTTGATATAGTAGGCGCTTCACTGGATGACCAGTCTGCGTTGGTCTCGGATCGACAATGGATGGCCGTCGAGAGAATCACTTGTGGTTCAAAGCAAGCGTTCCAACATCGAGGAATGGTTGAGTTGAAGTTCATTTCATTGCTTGTTATTTATTGTGTGGTGAAAACTTTAGTATTTATAATGTATCCTCGTTATCGATGTGGGTTGATGACCTGTTGTATGTAATAAAATGATATGCTGTGATAAACTTACTAAATTTATGAATGGCTTTCGAGTTATACATCGAGTGAGTGGTGCGACGAGGCAAAAAAATATTTTCTGAATACATAATTGTACGTGCATTGCAACAGGTTATCGGATGAGGCCAATCAACAAAAGTAGTACATTATTTGTACTAGCTTCACATGCTTCGCGCGTCGTGCGGGTGTTTTTAGTGTAGCCATATTGTACTACGTAACCAGCACCTCGAATCCTCGATACTAGTAGCACGATATAGTAAGTAGTAGGAGTAGTAGGGTGGCATGGGTCAGAACAAGCATTCACGTCCAGGAGTACGACACACGCCACCAGCACAACTTCCATCTGACACCATATTTCTTGGAGTCCGTGCTAGAGCAATCTCTTCAACCTCATCATTTCTCTAACTCAGCCATCACGCGGCGGGCGAGGTGGGGGTTTGCCGATAGTCGGTTTCCTTAACTGCGGTCCCACTTGTAAGGCCAACTGCAATGCACGACCCCAAACGGACCTCCGTTTTGCACGAACTCAACGATAATTTTGACTAGAAAAGCAAGACCAAAGAAAACAAGAACCACAAGAATACATTTTACTACTCCTGTAAGTTGGATTAGTGCCTTCTTGATGCATTCATTGTTGATCTGCGGAGGCTCGATCTTGCGCGCTTCTTTCTTCTTCGAGTGTAAAGAAGTAGACGTTGCTTCCTCGCATCTAGTCTCATGCCTAGCCTCTATTCTAGTACTCCCTCCTGTCCGTTTTTCTCTGCGTCTAAGCAGCAACACGCATACCAAGTAGGAGTATCAACAAGTGCACTAATCTCATCTATAGCCTCTATGCTAGCTAAAAGTGATAGAACATCTACTAAATTGTGCTGTATCAATATATGGATGTACTCTTCTTCCCAATACAAAAACTTGCATCCATTCTACTCCCTCCGTTGCACAATATGTGCCTTCTATTTGTCAAAATATATATGTATCTAGACATGTTTTAGTATATAGGTACATCCATTTTGGACAAATGGAAGTCAAATATTTACAAGCGGAGGAGTACCTAATAAATTTTTAAGTTAGCACAACTAGTCTAATCCGAGAGCACAACCGAACATTTGGTGGGTTCTTCCTCCTTTGCCGACCGTGGGACATCTAGCATCCAGGTCGTGTCATGAAAGAAAATAGAGTGGTAGTTGAAGCCACGAGATGTGCATCTTAGGTTAAGCGTAAATAGAATCTTACTACTCTGAGTAACTCCAAAAGCGGCCACGAAGATCTTTCTTGGATTTGTTTTCATCACCGGCACGTCGAGGTGAAAGATGTGCTGGTTCGATTGGGTCGCTTGCGTTTTCAGCGACATGTGGGACGCATGTGAGCAAGCAGACGATGGGCTCAGCGCGTCCGCTGGCTGGCTGAGAAGAGATCTGGTGTCTTGAGCACGGACTGCAGGAAATTTGTTCTCGTACCTCGATATAGGCTCGATATAGTGGGGTGGCATGGGCAATAACTAGCATTCACGTCTAGCGATGCGGCTGCGCCACCCACGAGTCCCATCCGACACCAATTTTCTTGGAGTCCGTGCTACAAGCATCTCTTCTCCCTCCTGTTTTCTCAGCCATTGCGCGGTGGGCGGGATGGGGGTTTGCCGATAGTCGGTCTGCTCAACTACGGCCCCACTTGTAAGTGAAAATGCAACAACACCGCATTCCAGCAGAGCGGCGTGCGGACCAACCGTGTGGGGGTGCGACGCGAACACGGCAGGCTTTTCCTTTTGAACTCGTAACTTGTAAAATTTGGTTCTACTCCATGGCGCGATCGATTGAGTAATGGGAAGTTTGGTTCTCGCGCCGTTCACGCATGGAGTACGTACGAAAATTATGAAGTTGATGCGAAAGGTAAGATAATTACTGTAGTATCATATACTACTACATGGATTTGACGGAAAGATAAAAATACATACGGATCCATCAACAACATCCTCACGCCCTAGTGCGCCGGGTCACCAACCGACGTGTGAGGAGCAGCATCGTTGGCGGGGAGCTCAACGTGCTTCTGAACAGTGCCGTCCAAGGTTGCCATGTGGTCCAAGAAGGCCAGCGTCCTATCGTCCTCCTCTTGCATGCGCGTGAGGCGTGGGTGATTATGTCGATGGTGTCTTGCTGCGCCCGGTGCTTCTTGCAGCCGCGACCTTGAGTGGACATTCTTGGTAGCGATGGCGAGGCAGTCTCGGGGCCACCGGTCGTCGAAGAGGTTGTCACCATAGTATTTATTCTGAGAGGAGTAGTACATTTTTGTGACATGCATTACTAGATATTGCTAGTCAAATACTAAAATCCAGATGGGCGTGGTAGTACTCCTAAATCCAGACGGTGGTGCTACTAGTACTAGTAGTAGTACTCCTAGGAGTACTAACCTTTGTACTACCCGTTGGTCAAAATTTTACGTGCTGCTCCTCACGGTGAAGTGACAAGACCTGCGCGGAGATGACACACTGAGTATAGGCGCCGTGTTACGCATACCATAGTCAGCCTCACCGTCTGCAGTCACTATCATCATGGCTGTAGAGCTAGCCTGCTTACAAGTAGCCCTGTTGACATAATTTCCGTGCGTAGATGCCCGTGCATTCGCGGAATACCAAGATTGGGGTGGGCGGCGGCGGCGTGCCATCAGCGCAGATTTTCCACGGCCTTCTAGATGTGGTGGGGAGGAGATAAGGCTGATTGTGAGAGACAAGGAGTTGTTTGTAAATAGGGAACAAGTGCGGGCATCTTTTTGCAAAAATGGAGAAGCTTGGTTTGTATCGTGAGATCTAGATCCGGCGACTATTGGTGAAAGATGGGAGGCACAACATCATCACCAACTCAGGACCTGTTTGATTCGCAGGATTTTGAAAACGCAGGAATAGGATACGGCAATATTACAAGTTTCAAATTGATATTACAAATGTTAGGAGTAATGCTGCACCTAGGAAGAGGGAATTACTAGGAAGTTTACGTAAGAACTTTCGTTACTTTAGGTGGATGCAACGTTATCGTACAAACTAAAATCCACCGCCCTGACAAGTCACTAATGGGCAAATAATTTTTCGAGTCTCTGGACACTTGATGTTTCAAAAACAAATTCAGCTTTTGCGGAGACTTTGTCATTTAGGCTTAGACGCTTGTGGTGATCAGCACACCATTCATTGTTGCGCATGAGAACGCATAAACCTCATTAGCTTGAGCACACTTGCCTCCGAACAAAGAACACTGGCCAATTTAATCTCAGATGTCTTTGCCTCGGTAGTCGATCAAATCAAATCAATTTCTGTAAGATGGAGATCAAGGCATTCGATGAGATTGTTATAGTGCAGCACATTTTTCACTTTCGGGTCTTTTTTATCTGCAAAAGAAGAGAACATATTAGAGCAGCTGGCTGCATGAGATTGCCGTGTCATCAAGAGGACCAATATCATTCGCTCATACGATAAGGTTGGCTGGCTAGTGATATTTTTTCACTCTCTCTCCGTCTCTCCCTCTCTCTCTCTATCTTTCTGTTTCCTCTCATTTAACTAGGAGCACGTGAAGAGCTTGGGCATTTGTTTCCTTCCACTATGTGGCGATGCCATATTTCGCAAAAGTATGCCACATAATACGCATCGATGTCAAATCAAAAGATTTTGGCACCGCTCTCGCGATGTG
This sequence comes from Aegilops longissima, assembly GCA_021605205.1. Taxonomy (NCBI): domain Eukaryota; kingdom Viridiplantae; phylum Streptophyta; class Magnoliopsida; order Poales; family Poaceae; genus Aegilops; species Aegilops longissima. The sequence goes on along the minus strand of CM038679.1, from coordinate 398,440,373 downwards.
AGAGAGTTGGCACCGCTGTGCACACAGACCCACATGTATAAACAAATCAATCAAACCAACTACACCAGCCTCTCACTCTCCCAAACAAGTGTTTTTATTGCCTCGGTCCTCTCTCTCTCGCGCAGTGTTTTTCATTCGTGAGTTAATTTAGCACGGAGCAAAGTAGGTGATCAGATTGGGGCACCGGTGAGCAATGGAGGGCATCGATGCCAAATGCATCACAAGTGAATTTGCACGTGTTTTGGCCTACATAGCCCACTTTTGTACTCCCTCCGTCCCAAAATTCTTGTCTTAAATTTGTCTAAATACGGATGTATCTAGTTACATTTTAGTGTTAGATACATCCGTATCTAATCAAATGTAAGACAAGAATTTTTTGACGAAGAATCTACTCGTATTTAGTATAAAATTTTGACCATAGATTTACCTAAGAAAATGCCAATGCATGTCACTAAAAATTAAACCATTTGAAATTATGTTCAAATCTGAATCCAACGATATAGTTCTTAGTGACATGCATTAACATTTTGTCGATTAAATCTATGGTCAAATTGATACTACAAAATTGGAAGAGTAAACCGGGACGGAGGTAGTACTTGCCCTTAGGGTAACCATAGAGTTCTTGGAGTAGTCTAAGTTACTTTCCACTATGACTAGCCTAGGCTACTATAGTAGTACAGACATAAAAATGATGCGGTGATCACGTGAGAAAAATACTAAAAACATTTCTTTCGGTGCAGTGCGTAGATGTAGTTTTGAACACTACACTTGTCATCGTAATTTGGGAAAATTACGAAAAAATTGAGCTACGTTGTGATTACCGTTTACTAATAGGAAAGTAGTTTCACCTCGATGAGTAGCTTTTCCGTGCATGGAAAGCATGTAAGGAGTCCAACGACTTGATCCAGATTGGGGCCGATAGATTTTAGTGCTAAGATCTTCACTCTGCGCGGGGACTAGGTCAAGCTTGTGGGAATCATTTTCTGGAAGACGGTCGTAAATACATCAAGAAGAAATTTAAAATGTGAATTTCAAGAAGGCGGAGAAGAAGATGAGTATTGTACACGAGCGATTACGGATCAATAAAGAGTTGGAGAATTTGGCGACAGTACACCAGCGCTGTCAATTTGGTAGCGTCAATGACCCTGATTTTGTTGGACCTTCTAGATCCGATACAAGCAATCTCTCAAGGAAAGGCACATTCTCAATGACCATAACGTGGAACAAGCTGGGTGATCTCTTCCCAATTGATGTCTTGTTGCGGGGCCAGCAAGACACATAAATCCATCGGAGATTCGTCGGCGATGTGGAGGCTAATGAACCCGTGGATCTTCTCAAGGCGAAGGTACTCGGCGCGATACAGCTGCGGGCAGGTGCTCCATAGCCTTCTTGAGATGACAATGTCGAAGAGGTCGAGCTGCTTGAGTTGAGGAGAAGAAGAGCGAGAGCGCGGCGTGTCTGGGGAAGATAGCGAGGAGCTGAAGGCTGGCCTTGGCCTTGGCGTTGGCGTGGCGGGGGCGGGCGGCGAGGCGACATTGTCCAGCTTCAAAGCTGAGCTCCTCGAGCTGATCTAGGGCGGGGATAAGAACCACTCATCGAACTTGGGTTGGACCTTGAAGTTGGTACTGAACATGCGGATGTCAAGGCATCTGGCTGCCCCAGGGTGCGATGAAAGGATCTTGGAGACTGCGGCCATAAGTTTGCAATCCCCGTCGCAGAGGCAGCTGTCGACGGTGAGGTTGAGGGGCGCAGCACGGAGAGGCGCCACAGCCGGGAGAGCGAGGCGGTCCATACGACAGATTTGGTGGGAGGAGGCCGATGATGTGAGCAGCATGTCGTCGGGAGGCTCTTGATGAAGTCGAGCTCGCGGATGCGGTTTTAGCTCGAGCCGCCTCCGCTTGTTGGCTGCCTCGCCATCCATCTCAGCGGCGGCGGCGGCCGGTGTACGATGTGCTGGTGTGTGTTGTGTGCTGGGTGTCTGTGAGTCGTCATACATGCATGCCCCCAGCGATGGTGAATTGTCTTGTGAGTCGTCCTTGGCCTTGCGCAGGAAGTTTGCCCTCTAGTTTACTTATTTTCACCCACTTCCACATGGGCCAGCACACCAAGATATAGAACACGAGCTGACAACGCAGCATGTGGATTGGTTGCCGGTCAACTAAACAATATCTGAGCTATCTGCTGACACGGTGGCGTATAATCCGTCGGTATAGAAGTTCGAGTGAGAGGGAGGCCTGTGAGAGATAGCGAGAGAGAGAGAAAGAGCTACTCCCTCCGTTCGATAATGTAGTTACAACATTTTTTTAAGTCAAACTTTTGAAACTTTGACCAAGTTTATAAAGAAATTACTTATATCTGCAATACCAAAGATAAATTATAGTATGAAGTAAGTACATGTTGTGATGAATCTAATGATCGTTCAGATGTAAATGTTTTCTCCACATATACCTGGTCAAACTTTTACGAGGTTTGACTTTTCAAAACATCCATATGCTTATGGGCGTGTGAGTCCCTAACGAGAGAGAGAGAGAGAGAGAGAGAGAGAGAGTGAAAAAAGTGTGTGTGCGTGTTTGAAAGAGACATGGACAACACACGATGAAAGTGGAGAAAAGGCGTGTTTGTCTTATGCAAACATATCACACATGCATCTTCGACAACGGAGGCAAGGTGAGGAGATAGTGTGTGGTTGTTTGGAACCGAGAGAGGAAGACCCCTAGCACGTGTCCAAGAGGGGTCGTACAAACAAGGGAGATAGGTCGAGAGAGACGTACGGAGAAAATGCAGACATGGGGAGGAGAGAGTGTATGTTTGTCATAGAGAGATCCCTTGGAGATCGTGATGGTATTACATGGGTGGGAGATAGAGTGACAAGGTGTGTGCGCGATAGAAGATGCCTCGAGATATATCAAGATAGACGTATGGATGGAAGGAGACAATACGTGTGTTCCTGATGGCTAGTAAAAGATAATCATACTTAGGAGCGGGGGGGAGTGCTTGCGCCTATGGCCCTGTTTGGATACTCTAACTCAGTTAGAGGTTAGAGTTAGATTCTAACCTGAACTAACTCTAAGTAAAGAGGTGTTTGGATGGCAGGGTTAGATGGAGCGCGGATCTGGCTAGGCACCTTCACTGGCGGTGCGAGAGGAGTGAGGAGAGGGCGAGAAGCTTGAGGAAGTGGGGAGGATCTGCTGTGGGGAGGCGAGAGAAAAAGTGTTTATTAGTGGTCCGAGAAGAACTAACCCAAATAAGCACCTCTTGGATGGGTTAGTTTTTTGGATGGGTTAGATGCATCTAACCTAAACTAACCCTCCTTTTTGGATCTTTTTGGGTTAGTTGACTCCAAACTAACCCAAACTAACTCTAACCCATGGATCCAGACAGAGCTGATGATGGAGTGAGGGATTATGGTACTTAGGGGGGTGCGTGTCACATGGAGAGAGAACAAGGGCGGAGAGTGTTGGATCATGAGCGAGACATGTGTATGTGTGAACCAGGGATATATAAGGCCAGTTTGGCTTGCATCGTGAGCATCTTTTGCGTGGCCTGGGGTTGTGGCTGGATTTCATGCATGCTTGTTTGGTTGCTACCCTGTGAAAAAGAAAGCCCGCCTGGGCTAGGTTCCCTTGCACTTTAATTAGCATGGCTGAACTCCACACCTGCAAGTAGCCTGGCCCAGCGACCGATTTTGAATGCTGGCCGTGCACAGTCGATGCGACCACAAGGCTAACACAACATGGATGGATATTAGCATTAAATAATTGATGCATGGATTGATTGATGGGGCGTTGATGCTTTGCTGGCGGGCATGAACCAAGCGCTTGACACCACACAAGCTGGCGAGGCGAAATATTTTACATCTCACGTCCACACCCGGCGATCTTGGCCATCAAGGCATGAGGTCAGTCACGAACCAAACTGACCAATAAAGTTTGAGAGAGATTGAGGAGCCCGATAAGGCTGAGTGGTGCGTCGAGATAGCTGAGAGGGAAAGAGATATTCCATCCGCTCGATAATGCGATGCATGTAATTTTTAGAAGTCAAACTTTGGAACCTTTGATCAGGTTTACGCAAATGTTATTTATAGCTACAATACCAAAGATACATCATACAAAACTACATCTCATGGTGAATGTAATGGTATATGTTAGCCGTACTAGATGTAATTCTTTTTCTCCACGTACATGGTCAAACTTTGTGATGTTTGACTTTTCAATAAATCTATGTGCTATGGACGGAGGAGAGTGCCTCAGTCGAGACAGATCAAGTGCGTGTGAAGGAGAATGAGTAAGTATGCAAAAATAGTATGTGTGTGAAAGAGAAAGTGACAACAAACGATAAATTAGAGAGAGAGTGTGTTTTTTCGTTTCTTATGCAAACATATCACGCATGCATCTCCGAGATGGAAGCGAGGCGAGGAGATACGAAGATAGCTAGTGTGTGATTGTTTGCAGCAGAGAGACACCCTGTAGCACATGTCCAATAGAGTCGGCCAACAAGGAAAAAAGGTCGAGAGGGACACATGGATGGCATGGCGCATGGGGAGGGAGAGGGTGTGTTTGTGATAGAGATCCCTCGAGATCGTGAGGGACTATATGGGTGGGAGATCGAGGGGTGCATGCATGATAGAAAGATGCCCGAGAGAAATCGAGATAGACCATGCACATGTTTGTGATGGAGACTAAGATTAGCTAGTCATATACATATAGGGGACTGTGTGTGCCTACAATTGAGTGAGAGACCATCATACTTGGCTAGCTGGGCATGAGATTGTGTGTGTGTGTGCGTGTGAGATGGAGAGAGAGCGAGGGAGAGAGATAGAGTTTTAGATGGGCCTGTCAGTGCGAGTGAGATATGCATGTGTATGTGTGACCAGGTGGATGGAGAGTTTGAGAGAGGGGGAAGAGCTCGAGGGCGACATAGTGGTGCGTGAGAGAGTTAAGGGAAAGAGCCAAGGAATTTGTGTGCGTACGATGAGTGCACCCAAGATATCTAGCTTGGACTAGCTAGAGTATCATACATAGTGTGCGAGAGAGACCTATAGATGGTGTATATATGAATGAGAACTAGAAAGACCCCCCCCCACACACACACACACACAAAGAGAGAGAGAGAGAGAGAGAGATAAAGGGAGAGGGACCAACAAGGTTTTTGTGTCGGATGCGTGCGACAGAATTGAAGATTGTCGGCGAGAGAGTGAGAGAGAGAGAGAGAGAACAGGAGTCCGGGAGAGGGGGAGGTCGCGTTTTATGCATCAAAGACTGATATAAACCATGTTTTGATATAAACTTGCATTCAAATATTTAAATTGGAGAACATGTTATCTGCAATCCACACATGAGCGGATATATCGTATATCAAACAAGTTCATTAATTTGACTTTCAACATGTTCATGGAGTACTATAACACTGTACAACATGCTACTCGATTGAGGTGTTCAATTTTGGATTTAGTTCACTATTTTGACCTCTTGAGCGAGCTAGTTCATTGAATCGAGATATTTCATTTTGGGTTTGATTCGCGTTTTGAGTGGGTCAACTATTTGTCATATAGTAAATCGCTAGCGAGCATGTAAAACACATTATTCGAGCATCATCTCTCCATCTAAAAAAAGTGGCAAGCTAATATTTCAAAATTTGATTGAATCGACTTGGTAAGGTGAGCGTGGATGCTCGTTCTCCCAAAATTTGAATGAACCGTTAAACATCCTCTCTTTCGGTGGAATTAGCCGAGCAAATAAATGGGAGAGAGCGAAATTACCGTCCTATGTGGGACACGCATCAATTGGCCCGTTGTACATCGAGGTAGGTTAGTAACTTCATCCAAGCGCCTTCTCCTCGGCCGAAATGACATGTGCCGAATAATTTATAAACCATGGTCGGCAAAACACGCTCTCCTGGCCAGAAATAGCTCGCTCCCACTATTTCAAAACACGCTCTCCTCGCTCGAAATCGCTCGCGCCCACTATAGTTCAAAACACGCCCTCCTCGCCCGAAATCGCTCCCGCCCACTATTTGGGGAGAAGCAAAGTTACTCTACTATCCCGACCCTCGTTACAGACCCAGGCCAAGAAGTCTATAGGCAAGGGTAGGCTGTAACTCCCCTCACATTTTAGACAAATCGTCGTAAGACATGGTTCCCTCCTCCCAATTCCCCCCCGCCCCATTCATACCTCGTGGGCATCAAATCACCTTCTCCCAGGAAGCTCCCTTCTCCCGAGCATGAAACCTCAGCCCCACCTCCATGGCGCCCCCCGCACCAATTTCTGGCCGCCCTCCTCCCTAATGCGGAGGCGCTGTCCAATTGCCGTCGTGCCTTTGGGCGTGTGCCTCTTACTCCATCTTCTTGGTGCTGCCTCGGCGGCTGACGCGTGAACCGTCTGCGAGCGATTCACCCCGCCGTTGTTCCACGACACGGGCGGCTCCAACTTCGGATCCGTCTAGAGTCCTGGCGCTGCTTCCGCGTAGCCGTCGAACATGGCAACATCGCTCTTTCGATGCCGCCGGTCGCCACCGCAACCGCGCCGGCCTCACCGACTCAGCAGCTGGACCTGCCTACTTCACCATGCCGCCAGATAGGTCGCACCCTCATCTGAAATCACTTTATTTAGGCGTCGGTTGTCTGAATTTTTATTACGGGCCAATCGATTCCCAATGGGAAGCAGCACCCTCGGCGGCGGAGCTCCTAGGCTGCGGTTGGCTGGTGTCTAACGTAAGGTGCGGGGTTGCAAGTTCGCCAGTGAGCAGCAGCTTAGATGGCTATATTTTAGAGTTGCGTGGGTTGAAGGTCTGCCGCGCGCGGATCTGGATGATGGGAGTCTTTGTGGATTGGCCGGCGGCGCAACCACGGCGATCTTGGTGGGGCGAGGGGCGGGGTTTTGGCGGGGCCCGCAGACGGCGGAGGCAGGCTGCTCTGCCGTTGGTCGCTGGCTCTTGGGAAGATTCGAACAGTGTCGGCGGGAGGCACAAGGCGACCATCAAGCCATCCGGCGTAGATCAGACAGTACCAAAATAAAATAAAATTGTGTGACCCCAATTTAGTCTTTAGTCAACAGACGTGTGACCACTCTCGTACCTTCTTGTTGATCTCTTAGTGTATTTCTTGGATCAAAGAGATATGTTGTTCTTAACATTATCGTTATCTTCATCTTGAGACACACCGTCTTCCGATTCACGCAGCTGCTCCAACAAGGGAAGCATACACGGAAGGGACTCAGTCCCCACTCAGCAGTTCCTGCATTGAATCGCGTGCCCGACATGGACAGCCACAACAAGCTGAGGGCCATCGACAAGTCAGCACATGATGCTCACTCCTATGGATGGCAGCCAGATAGGTTGTACCCTCATCTTACTTGTGTGTAACATTTATGGTTTTGTTATTCATTCAAGCACGGAAAATAGATCATCCCATTTGACTGTATGTTCATGCTGATCTCTTATGGGTCTTGTTCAGGAGTTCACGCTGTTCCATAGTTCAGCTAAGATATTTGTTCTTTAGGTAACGCTGTTCCATAGTTATCATCCATCAGCCAATGCTATCCCACAGGCTGGTGATTATAGTATTATACCACTTCTAGTATTACCTATGTTGTTCTTTAATACTTTTGTGTGCCATCTAGTTAATCTCGAGTACAAAGCGATACATATTACGTAGCTTTCATATGTGTTCTCCTTTAGTTTATGAGACTGTTGCTGCTAGTTAACCCCAGTCCTACTATTTATGTCGTCTCCTACAGGCACTCATTTACATAAATCTAACTACTAGTTGTCTTCCATGCATATCGGATATAATTGCACACTTGATATATCCACAAGAACCTCACGGAGCAATGTAAAGGCCAATAAACTTGATGTCAATGATACCCAATATGATGGAACATGTAAAGGCGGTTCTTGAAGACTTGCGGAAAGATGATGAATCCTCTTCACCCCACAAGGTCCTTGCTCTAACTTGGCCTGTGATATGGGTACAACATGCATATAATGTCCTGGAGTGTATCTACTCTGTTGCAATGCCATGGGCTTAGCATGCTGATCATGCATGTAAATATGTCATGACATCCTGTTTTTCAGTACCTATTCCATTCATGATAAAATGTTTTCAAATTCAAATCTTGTCATTCTACTCTATCATAGCATGCCATCTGCTTAATTTGGATATCATACTTGAATATCTTATGCATTGTTATTCATCGGTATGTACTTCATCATCTTCCATACCATGTTTTTTACATTGAAGTCTTGTTCTAGTGCTCTGTTGCAATGCCATCTTATTTTCCCAATCATACGTGTATGTTACCTTAGTTATTTCTATCGTATTCGCTAGCATATAGTTTTACAATCAACTAGTGTTTTTTCTTTGTGTTGTCTGTCGTATCCTAGCTCTTACACCATACTCCCTCCGTCCGGATTACATGTTGCGAAATGGATAAAAAGGATGTATCTAGGACTAAAATACGCCTAGACCCATCCATTTTTTCCGGATGGAGGAATACATGTCAATATGTCATGCCTTTCTATTCTTGATACCTATTCCATTTCTCTGTGTGCATGTTTTATAATTAAAGCACCATTCTTCTATACAAGGCATGCAAGGGAAAGCGACTATGTTAGAATCTAAATTGTTACAAACAAGGCCTTTGCAAAAGATCCAAGCGCTAGGAGATAATAAACCAACTCCGGTTTTATAGATCTTGCTCCGGCGAGAGAAACCCAACTCCCTCACGATAATAAGCAGATTCGGTGGCCAAAGAACTAGTCCGCTCGATCGAGCAAAAATATGTCAACTCAATTCTAAGAAGCGTGTGCGTATCCTTGCATCATGAAATTTTATAGCATGCTGATCATATTTTCTACATGTTTCTTACCCATCTCTCTTTTAAAAATAAGCTTATGAGATAGAAGAATTTCTACAATGGTATCGTTTATGAGGAAAGATTCTTGCAGGAATTCTCTATGCTCCAATGTAGATGTAAGTACCTGTTGTATATCACTATATTTTACATCAGCATGTATTTTGTTAATCGGCGTGAATCCAACCTTTATCGATCTAAATTTAGTTGTAGCAAAATGTATGATTAAAGGCCACAATGTTGATCTTTGTAAGGAAAACTGCCTGGTAGTTTTGCATCCTGAGCTGCATGAGTGTACTATCTCATATCAGTGGGTTTGAATACTTTGGTTCTGCGGTGGGTTTTTCAGTGTGTTTTTTCCTGTGTTGTCCTGTCGTATCACTAGCTCTTACATCATACTCCCTCCATCCAGATTAAATGTCGCGGAAATGTATAAAACTAGATGTATCTAGAACTGAAATACGCCTAGACCCGTCTATTTATTTCTGGATGGAGGGAATACATGTCAATATGTCATGCCTTTCTATTCTTGATTACCTATTCCATCTCCGTTGTAGCATGTTTTATAACTGAATCACCATTCTTCTATATAAGGCATGCAAGGGAAAACGGCTATGTTAGAATCGGAGGGTTACAAACCAGGTCTTTGCAAAAGATCCAAGCGCCGAGAGATAATAAACCAACTCCATTTTTCATAGATCTTGCTCGGCACGAGAGAAACCCAAGTCCCGATAATAAGCGATTCCAGTTGCCAAAGAACTAGTCGCTCGATCCAGCAAAAGAATGTCAACTCCATTCTAAGAAGCGTGTGCGTATCCTCGCATCATGAAATTTTATAGCATTCTGATCATATTTTCTACATGTTTCTTACCCAGCTCTCTTTTAGAAAATAAGGTTAACGATAGAAGACTTCCTCCATTGGGATCGTATTCGAGAAAAATATCTTGCGGGAATTCTCTATGCTCCAATGCTGATGTAAGTACGTGTTGTATATCATTATATTTTTACATCAACATGTATTTTGGTAATCGGCATGAATCTAACCTTTATCTGATCTAAAATTAGTTGTAGAAAAACGTTAAAGGCGCCAATGTTGATTTTTGTAAGGAAAACTGCCTGGTAGTTTTGCACACCGAGCTGCATGAATGTACTATCTCATATAACGCACATTACTGAATTGTAGTGCTTCTCTGGTTGCCCATTCATTCATTGTGTCAATGTTGCTTTCGTACTACCTTACCTGGCTGATGATAGCTGTGCCATATTGTGTTAATTTGGTGTAGGCTAGTTGACCAAACGTTCGTTGTGTCAATGTTGCTTTCCTATTATTTGACTTGGCCAATGATAGCAATGCGAGTGTGTTAATTTTGTGCAGGCTGCTGAAGATAAGATGAAAAACTCGGAAAATAGCAAGGCAACCCCATTGTTTCTTTGCAGTAAATCTAGGCCAGGTAATATGGCAATAACTCATGATTAATTTGTTTGGTTCCCGTCCTAATTTATGTTATGATGCAGTGGCCGAGACACTCTCCAATATCAATAATACAAGCCTGCCAAAATCGCCATCTGAATCATTCGGTATCCTCATCTCGAATGCAATGGAATAAATGTATGTTTGTGAACCAATTAATGGCTGAAGCAATGATGAAAATGGTGGATGAATCAGAGGTGCGAGTCGTGCGACACAACAAGCGATCAATGTTTTGAGAGAAAGTGTAGTGAAGCGAAAGAACTTGCCAACATGCTTATGGGCGTCATCTGTCTTTGAGGTTGCAGATTGTGGCGTTGTAGATGGTTAGGTTCTGCTCATTTATTTGCTTGGCATCAATCTTTGATTGCCCGTGGATGTAATTTCTGTAGTATATCTTTGGATGTGCAGCGTTATTCCACTGTATGCCGTACCTTTGTGTGATCGGTTTTGGTCACATGCATAATTGCTCGTCGTAATGGGCTCAAATTATCTAATTTGGCCTAAAGACATGTCGAACTTTAGTGGGCCCATTATGTTAATGGGCGTTACTAAACGAAAGTTAATGGTCGGCCCTCTTACCTCCGGGTCGTTAACGAGCCGACATCGAAGCGGGCAACAGGTGGCCCCGGTTTATTTCACGGGCGTTAACGAGCCGTTACAAAGTTTGGGCTACATATGGCCCAACTATCTTGTGAGCCTTTAGCAGGCGAAAGAGACAACGAGCTTGTCTTGGACCATGAAGACCATGGGTCGCTAAGAGGCGAAAGTCAGGTCGTATTGTAAATGGCCCAAGCGGTTGTGGGCCTTTAGCGAGCGAAAAGAAACCGGGCTGGTATTGGATCATGAAGGGCATGGGCGTTAAAGGCCAAAACTAAGGTCCAGTACAAATGGCCCAACTCATTTATGGTCCGTTAACGGCTGAAAGGCACAGGGCGGGAATTATTAACACTTAAATGGGTCGCTAAAGGCCAAAACTCAGGTCCGACTACAAATGGCCCAACTGATTTATGGGCCGTCAGCAGTGAAAGTGACACGGGCGGAAAATTGTCCCAACACTTAAATGGGCCTCTAAAGGCGAAACTCAGGTCCGACAACAAATGGCCCATCAGATTTATGGGCGTCAACAGTGAAAAGACACACGGGCCATAAAATAGCCCAACATTTAAATGGGTCGCTAAAAGGCGAAAGAAGTATTCACGAAAATTGGCCCATCAATAAATGGGCCGTTAACGAGGCGAAATCTCATCGGGCGATATTGAGCCCAAATATATAGCGGGCTGTTAGCGGGCTCGAACTAACGATGGGTTGCAATGGTGTAAAATCTTTAGCGGGCGTTGGCGGGTCGAATTGGCACATCTCGTATGGTAGTGGGCTAAATGGACTGACACAAGTAGGCCTTATATGGGCTGGCACTGCTAATTTTTTTGGGCGGCCTTTTCACGAGAATGGGCCTCTGTTGGGTGCGTGCCGCGTGTCGGCGTATCATAGGCGCCTTCCGTCCAATGAGTGGATGACATCTGTCCCAGCGATGAGCCGACCGTGTTTCCTCCAGCCAATGATGATTTTACGTGGAAAATCCCCATTGGTCGGGGCTGATAACGGGTTATCGGATCAAAACCTGACCCGATAGCTTGGCGGCGTTCCTTACGGTGGATGCCGCGTGTCGGTCACCCTTGACAAAAGCACTTACGTGTGTGCGATTTATCATCATGGAAGTGGACACTTCGTGATGATAATTTTGGTAACGTCATGGAACACTTCTACGACAACACAGGTATGACTATCTTGATTCTGTCATAAATTTGTCATGGATGTACATGCATGACAAAAAACGCGACCTACTGTGACAAACACGTATCATCACGGAAATGTATTTTTTTTGTAGTGCTAGAGGGGGGTGATTAGACCCTCAACAAGCAAAAGTAGCAGTTTTTAATTTCTTTAAGTTGAAGTGGAGTTTTAGCACAAGTTTAAACATTTACAATACATTTCAAGCAAGCATGGCAAGAATATATGAGCAGCGGAAAGTAAAGCATGCAAGTTACAAAAAAGTAAAGGGATGGGATTGGAGTGTGCAAGCGCAATTGGGGAAACGGAGATTTTTGGCGTGGTTCCGATAGGTGGTGCTATCGTACATCCACGTTGGTGGAGACTTCAACCCATGAAGGAGTAGCGGATCTGTGAGTCACGGAGGCTCCACCCACGAAGGGTCCATGAAGAAGCAACCTTGTCTATCCCACCATGGACATCGCCCACGAAGGACTTGCCTCACCTGGGTAGATCTTCACGAAGTAGGCAATCTCCTTGCCCTTACAAACTCCTTGGATCAACTCCAGAATCTTGACGGAGGCTCCCAAGTGACACCTAACCAATCTAGGAGACACCAAACTCAAAAAGGTAATAGATGGTGTGTTGATGATGAACTCCTTGCTCTTGTGCTTCACATGATAATCTCCCTAACAGTCAACTCTCTCTCATGGATTTGGCTATGGTGGAAAGATGATTTGAGTGGAAAGCAACTTGGGGAAGGCTAGAGATCAAGATTCTTGTGGTTGGATTGGAATGTCTTGGTCTCAACACATGAGTAGGTAGTTCTCTCTCAGAAAATGTATGCTCGAAGTGTAGGCATGTTCTGATGGCTCTCTCACTAATGAAGAGGAGGGTGGACGGGTATATATAGCCTCCACACAAACTCTAACCGTTACACACAAATGACCCAACTCGGTTAGACCGATTCAGTTCAAAATGTGAATGTTAGGCTTTTCGGTGGGACCGACATGATCAGCTCGATGGGACCGATGTGCTAGGGTTAGGGTAAAACCTCATCTCGGTTTGACCGATTACACAAACTCGGTGAGACCGATTTTAGTAATAAGCAAACAGAGAGTTGGCCAAGCAAAATCAATGCGACCGACTGCATATTTCGGTGGGACCGAAATAGTTGAAGGGGTTCCTCATCCTCTTGTCACTGGAATAGTATTTGGCTTTCCTATGGACTCAATATGATATTGGATCACTGGAATAGAAACAAAGAGACTTGAGCGTTTTCCAATCTTCTGTCCTTAGCATCTTGAAGGGGTTCCTCATCCTCTTGTCCATGCCACGCCTTTGCTGAACTTTCTGAAATATACTAGATGAAAGTATTAGTCCAACAAGATATATGTTGACATTAATTACCAAAATCACATAGGGAGCACTTGTGCTTTCAAGGATGCTCCGTGCTGACAGACACCTGGGACGGGGGCCCCTAGGTTTTGGGGACCCGGGACGGCTGCAGCCCCCCTCCCCCCTCTCAGGGCCGGGCCTGTGTACAATTCAAGGCACGTAGAGGAGGCTCTTAGAGAAATAAACCACTGTTTTTAAGCACTCGATGCTTATTTGTAGAGGCTAGATGCTTAATTAGACGTCTCTCCTTTAGAAATAGGCACCGATGCTTAAGAAAAATCCGGTTTATTTTTCTAAGCATCACCCTAAGCACCTAGCATTGTACAAGGCCTTAACCTCTCTAATCGCCCCGTTAGAGCCTCCAATTAGACAAAAAAAAGTTTTTTGGACACCTCTATCAAGACTTAAAAACTAGTGTTTGAGACACAATTGGAATAGCTGAACAAAATCAAACACAATTGGCCATGACGTACAAAAAGGAAATTTGCTATCTTGTGAGCCATAAAAATGCCAAGGAATAAGAAAAATAACAGGATATTTATTTTTTGGCCACGTGACTACATTACACCCATTTTACTAAAAAAAGTGCCCAATTTTTATAAAAGATGAAAATTACAAACAAAAAATTGCCATTCGAGTTGACCAAACTATTTTATGATTTACCATGATGTTATTTTCTACAATTGAAAGTTTAACAACATTTTGATTTCTAAAAAACATGGGAAATATATTCTAACAACTACTCTGATAATGCTCAAATGGTTTTTTTTGGAATTGCATGGCAAAAGTTGATGTTCAGAAATTGACATGGCAAAAGTTACAGTGGAAAAAAATTAAAATGGACAATACAAACAAAATTTATGAACATCAAATTGTCATGCCTGATTCATATTAAAATTTGCCATGGTATTTTAACAAAAAATTCCATGTGTTGTATGAGAAATTTGCCATGTATGTAAAATAACACAAATTATGAACAAAATTTCCATAGCAGATGTGTATTGACATTTTCCATGTTATTTTAATTTAAATTGCCATGCTTTGTATGGAAATTGCCACGGAAAAATACAACGAACAGTGCAAACATAGGTTATAAAGATAATTGCCATGCAGATTCATATTAAAATTTGTCATGGGTTTTTATAATTAAAATTGCCATGTTTTGTATGAGAAATTTGTCGTGTATTAAAATAACACAAACTATGAACAAAATTGCCATGACATATGCATACTAAAATTTCGATGATGTATTAATTAAAATTGCCATGTAAATATAGTAAAAATTGCTATGACCCATGTCGGTGTACCAAGGTAGGGATACCTTAGTACCCCGAACACTGGCACGCAGGCGATTCTGGCGTCCCCCGACAAGTCTTCTTGAGGCGTCGCCAAGATCTCGGCGGCTCCTTTGGAGCCATTCAAGAACAAAGTAGTCAAGACCCGGCAAGAGGAGCTTGCGGGAAGAATACTAGGGCGTGAAGGAAACAAGGCCCGGCAAGAGGAGCTTGCGGGAAGGCTTGGCGGGCGCTGAATCCCCAAGCGTGACAAGGTTCTGCGCGGCAAAGGCGCTTGCAGGCGAGGCGACCTCTCTTCATCTCGCTCCAGCTCACCCGTAGCGTGTCACCATGGGGCTCTCCCAAATGCAGCGTGTCGATGGGCTGTGCAGCCAGCGGGGAGTAGCGACAAGCGGCGTGACAAGCCACCATCGTGGCGACGGAGGCGCCTGCGGTCCTGTTACCTTTGTTGAGGCGGCCGAGGCGGGCATTGATGACCCTTGTCCCTTGCCGTCGAGTTAGGTATAGATTCTTGTACCTTTGTACAAAGCGGTGTACCAACCTATGTTTTACCATTGTAACCTTGTCTACTTGCCACATGTGGTAACCCTTATGCCTATAAAAGGAGGCCCAAGGACAGCGTAGAAAGGGTTCGGCTGGTTTCGGTCTAGCTCGACTTAGTTCATCACATCCATACAACAACCACACTCAGGCTGGGTCTTGTAGCTCCCATTGCTCCCTAGCAAGAACGCAAGATAATCCACAAAGCAGCAGTAGGATTATTATCTCTCCGGAGAGCTCCGAAGCTGGGTAAAACCCCCTCGTGTGCATCGCCTCGATCCGCTCTTTGTGCAATCTCCGCCCCCCTCCGAACCACAAGGGATCCAGGTCCCATAGGTGCTCGTGGGGCACGATCAGTTCACCCCCGACATCTTTGGCGCGCCAGGTAGGGGGCGTCGAGGCTGTGTGAATCCGATCCGGCGGTCGCACGAGCAACTTCCTCGACATCTCCGTCGACATGGCGCCGAAGAAGAAGCCTTCGGCAGCAGCTGAGCCGTCCGCGTCGAACCCACCACCACCGGAGCCGTCAGGTGGTGGGGGTAACGCTAGCGGAGGACGGCGTCGTCGAGAGAGCCACGATGCCGCCAGATCCAAGGACAAAGCGGCGCGGCGTCGGCGTCGAATCTGCACAGCGTCCGTCGCGGGAGGCGCGGGACGAACAGCGTCATGATCTGCAGCGGCACCATCGCTCATTGGATCAAGGCCAAGCTGGAGGATCAAGAGGCCCTCGAGACCCCGACGCACCTCGGCATGCGATGCGAGTGGAATGCGGTCGCTTAGGCGGGATGATGCTCCTCTAACATGGTTAGGAGTCGAGCACATCCGTTCTTCGCTCCGTCGCCGTTGCCGCCAACCACACCAGCGGAAGCCTTGGCAAAGCTCGGTTGCTTCTAGATTACCCTCCAGCGGCCGATAAGGTCGGCGAATGGAGGCCACAATTCAGAGTCTCATCGGCCGCCAGCGGCGGCGTCCATGACAACGAAAGTGCCGCGCGGCGGCGACAAAGCGCGAAGTCGATGGCGGCGAGACTTGCGGTGCACCCACCGTACCTCCCCTTCCGAAGGCCAAGATCACCGACTTGCGGATCTACCTCGGCAGCGACTCCACAGCGTCGTCGGATCCATGAGCTTCGTCGCGACCAACGCCAAGTTCTTGAGAGCGGCAAGAAGAGGCGCTTCGAACCCGTATCGGCGCCCGAAGAAAGCGCCGTCGATCGACCAGCGCGCGGGCCCGCTGTCGATATGCATGCGCCCGAGAGAACGGCGACTTGCCGTCTGTGATGGGTTGCCCTGCGCTCACTCGTGAGCTGCGGCAAATCCGGTGGCCCGACAAGAAAAACTTCAAACCAGGCGTGCGAGAGAAATGCGGCGGCGGGACACACCATCGGAGTTCCTCGGCATCTACACCATCGCGGTGCAAGCTGCGGGGGCGAGGCGACAAGATCCTCGCCAACTACTTCCCTTGGTGCTCAAGCCAAGCGTCGGATCTTGGCTCATGCACTTGCCGGATGGCTCTATTTCTTCTTGGGCAGATTTGTGCCACCGGTTTGTTGGCGCCTTCACGGTGACCACAAGCCTCATGGCGAGAGTGATCTCCACCTGCTTGCCCGAAGGAGGGGGAGTCTGCGCAAATTCATCGAGAGATTGAGTCAGTACACTACAACATCGAGGCGTCCACCTGCTGCGATGTCGGTGCATTCCATCGAGAATGTCTGAAATCGCGAGATGAGGAGGAGATGGCGATGTGCAAAGTGAAAGATGTCGTGAGCTCTCATACTGGCCGACAAGTGTGCCTGCTTGAAGAAGGAAGAAGACTCGGGAGAGAATGTGGGAGCAGAATCGGCGGTGGTGGGGATCGCCCGGCAAGAAATAGCCGGCGGCGGAACAACAGGAGGAAGAAAAACCAAGAAGTATTGGTTGTCGAGCGATCGGCAAGGATGGTGCGCCAACAAGGCCAAGGCGGTGGCTCCGGCAAGGAGGTTGCCGTTAGCGCCGACCGCCAAGCTGTGGCGACGCCGACAAACCTTACAGCTCAACAAGCGATGCAGTAAAATCCACCTCACCATGGGCCCACGATCTCGAGCTGCAAAAAAGTCGAGCAGCTTGTTGAGCTCTGAGAGCTGAATCTGGCGGCGAGACAAGGAGAAAGCCAAGAAGGTGCAGGTGCAGCAAGTAGAAGAGACCCGGTCGAGGAGGGCCGCGGCAAGGCCAAGCAGCGACAAGGAGACAGACCTCCCGTGGCGCGACAAGGAAGAAGATGAAGATGAAGATGGCGAGGGCGATGAAGGCGATGAGGCTGATGAGCAGGAGTTTCAAAAGGCAGCGGAGGTCCTTTGCATCGGCGGTGGTGCGTCTCGCATACCTCGCACCGCCAACTCAAGCAATGGATGCGTGAGGTCAGCAGCAGAACCATCCATAGAGTCCGCAAACCTCGAAATGGTCCATCCGCCCATCATCTTTGACATTGAGGATCACCCGATTGCATCACCGCGATCGGTGCCTGCCGATGTTGGTCTCACCAACCATCCGCAACCTCAAGGTCACAAAGATGCTGGTTGACGGCGGGCGGCCTGAATTTGATCTCCTCTGCGGTGCTCCGAAACTTGGATCCACGACGGTGAGCTCGAAGAAGCTGGTACTTTCAAGGAATCAACCCGGAAGGAGCAAGCCCAAAGGGAAGATCACGTTGCGGTAACATTGACGTGAGCTCAACTTCAAGGCGAGAGGTCACGTTTGGCGTCGCCGATTTCCCATTGCCTTAGCGGCATACTTGGCGTCGGCTTTTCGCCAAGTTCATGGCCGCCTCTCATTATGCATACAACCTACTCAAGATGCCCGGCCCGATGGCGTCATTTCTGTCCATGGTGACAAGAAAGGCGCGCTTATCTCTCGCCGACAAGATTCTGGGATGCAGCAGCCGTGACGGATAGCAAACCACTTACGCTGAAGCTCCGGGGAAGAAGACCACTAGGTCGGCAAGAGCTATGTTGCCCACTCCGGCAAGCGCACCTCTTGGTGCTGCGCTACCGTCGAGGGCGCACCATCGAGCTCCACCGGCAAGTGCAACAAGGCGATGGCAGCTCCGCCAAAGACCAAGAAGGTGCCGCCAAGGAGGGCGGCGCTGGTGGTACCTTCACCATCGGTGCCACGCTTGATCCTAAATAGGAAGCGAGCTCGTTGCTTTCTGCGGGCGAATGTCGATGTGTTTGCATGGCAACCATCGACATCCCGGTGTTCGGAAATGGCGAGCACCACCTGGCTGTCTGTCCTCACGCGGCCCGTCAAGCAAAGAGTTAGGAAGCAGCGGTGGGCGCCAGAATTCATAGCGAAGAAATCAAGAAATTGGAAGCAGCGGGGCTTGTCGGAGGAGTCCTCCACCCCCGTGGTTGGCCAATCCGGTGAGTGATGCGCAAGGCTAATGGGAAATGGAGACTTTGTATTGACTTCACGGATGTTAATAAAGCTTGTCCCAGGACCCATTTCCCTTCCAGCGTGTCGACCAGATTATTGACTCCACGGTGGATCGATCTGCTTCGTTTCTTGATGCATATTCGAGGATATCATCAGATCTTCATGGCGAAGAGGATGAAGAAAACCGCATTCATTACACCATGTGGCACATCTTGCTTTATCACGGATGCCTTTTGGTTTGAAGAATGCTGGTGCAACCTTTGCAAGGGTAGTCCATGATGCTTTTGGACCTCGGATACACGAAATGTAGAAGCCTACATGGATGACATAGTGGTCAAGAGCAAAGGCAGGGCAACCCTGGTTCAAGATTTGGATGAGGCGTTTGCAAACCTGCGCAAGATCAACCTCAAGCTCAACCCGAGAAGTGCGTGTTTGGAGTCCCTTAGGCAAGCTTCTCGGGTTCTTTGTATCTCGGCGAGGAATTGAAGCCAATCCCGACAAGATCAAGGCCATTGAGTAGATCGAAGCACCAAAGCACGTCAAGGATGTCGGAAGGCTTGCGGTTGCGTGGCTGCTCTCGGCAGGTTCATCTCTAAGTCTGCTGAGCAGCGCCTGCCGTTTTCAAGATTTTGAAAAAGGCAGGTCCAATGAAATGGACTCCCGAAGCGAAGGCTGCGCTGCAGGACTTGAAGAGATACTTGTCCTCCGCTCCAATACTTGTCGCACCTAAGTCACAAGAGAAGTTGCTGCTATATATAGCGGCAACCAATCAAGTGGTTAGTGCTGCGTTAGTAGCGGAGAGGGAGGCAGATGATGAGCCGGCAACGAGGCAAAGCGCGCAGCGACAAGCAAGGGCTTCACCATCAAACTCTGGTCCCGACAAGGGCGGATCAGCGCAGGGTTGCGACAAGATCTTGAAGAAGATGGTGCAGCACCGGTATACTTTGTCGGTTCCCTTCTGCGGGGGCTAGATCAAGGTACTACGGTGTGCGAAGCTACTTTTCGGCCTCCTCATGGCCTCGAGAAAGCTGCGCCATTACTTTAAGCACATGAGATAACATTGTCACTCGCTTTCCGCTGAAGAGGATTTTGCAAAATCCGGAAGCAACAGGCAGGATTGTTGAGTGGTATTTGGGCTATCAAGCTTTGGTCTCAAGTTGAAAGCACTTCAACTATCGAGAGCAGGGCATTGGCAGAATTCATAGCGAGTGGGCGTAGCGCAGGGCGAAGAGATTCGGAGCGAGCATCCCGTCAAGGAGGCAAATAAAGAATGGCTGATGTATTTTGGCGGTGCCTTCTCGCAGCAAAGGCGCCCGGTGCGGCGTGTCTGCTTATCGCACCCACCGGGAGCACCTCAAATACATAGTCCAAATGCACTTTCCCAAGGAACAAGCAACAAATAATCTGCAGAGTATGAAGGCTTGCTTGCGGTCTCGAGATGCGGTGGACCTTGGGATCGAGGAAGCTCATTGTCGGGGAGACTCGCAACTCGTCGTCCGCCAAGTAAATAAAGATTATCGAGTTCGTTGATGGAAGCGTCGTCGATGAAGTGAGGAAGCTGGAAGAGCACTTTGAAGGCACGCAAATGGAACACGTTCAAGAGCGCGAACGATATAGTGATGGCCTCTCAAATGTGCTGCACTTAAGTTACTGTGGAACCAGGGATTTTTGTGCTCAAGCTGACTCAGCCAACCGTGACACCATCAACAGACGAGCAAAAAGAAAATTGGTTTCGGCGACTACTTTCCGGCGAGAGCTCTCGAAGCCGCCGCCGGAAGGTCCCTAAAACCGGCGCAAAAATCAGCGAGGAGCAATCTGCTCCGACAAACCATCAGTTTGTATCGTTGAAACAAGCGCTCCCGACAAACTTAGCTCGGCAAGCTTGGCGGGGATCATCGGCTCTCGGCGGACCCGCAGGTCCTTGCCGTAGAAGCTGATGGTCCCGCGGTGATAGATGAGCCTTTAGTCCTTGTTGTCGAGCCACGAGGCTCCAACATGGAGCACTGACAGATCGTCCATTTCCTTGACGGGAGAACTTCCGAAGAGCAAGAAGAAGCGGAAAAAGTAGCCCGGCGGTCAAGTATGTACCAGTTTGTTGACAACATCACATGCAGAAGAAGACTCAATGGAGTGAAATTGAAGTGTATTTGCGGGAAGATGGGCCGAAGCTATTGGCGGAGATACGGAGGCATATGTGGTCACCACATTGGCGCAAGAGCACTTGCCGCAAAGCTTTCATGCAAGGTTTCTTCGGTGAAGCCCTCCGGATGCAACTGCACAAGTAACCGAAAGTGTGAAGCGTGCGGTTCCATTCAAGACAGATACACCAGCCAGCTCAAGCTCTCCGGGCGATCCCTTTATCCTGGCCCTTCTCGGTGCAGGGGCTCGACATCCTCGGCCCTTTCCCCGAGCTGTCGGGGCTTTGAATACTTATGCGTCGCAATAATCGACAAGTTCACAAAGTGGCGGAAGTGGAACCGATGAGGAAGGTGACAGCCACGATCGGCCGTCAAGTTCTTGAGTCAATTGTTTGCCGTTTGGGATTCCTAACGGATCATCACCGACAACGGCACACAGTTCACGAATCGCACCTTCATGCGGTACACCCAAGATCTTGGCGCCAAGATCGCTTTGCTTCGTTGCTCATCCGAGAAGCAGCGGTCAAGCGAAGAGCAAGCGCTGAAGTGCTGCGAGGACTCAAGACCAGAACTTTCGACGGGCTGCACAAGTCGGAAGGAACTGGATCGAGAGCTGCGGTGGTTCTTTGGTCGTCGGGGCGGCGCCAAATCGAGCCAGCGGCGGACACCCTTTGCTCTAGTCTACGGAGCGGAGGCAGTTCTCCCACGGAACTTCGTATCACGGGTCACCTCGAGTGCTCGCTTATGATGAGCTTGAGCAAGAGCAGCTGCGACAAGATGGCGCGCTGCTCCTCGAGGAAGATCGTCTTCGAGCTCTTTGTATGAGCTGCTCGTTACCACAAGCTTTGTGTCGCTACCATAGCCGCAAAGTTAATGCGGAAGCTTGAGGAAGGCGACCTTGTTCTTGGTAGCGTTCAATCCGCCAAGAATTCCAACAAGTTGGCGCCAAAGTGGGAAGGCCCTTATCGGGTGAAAGCGAGTCACTAGGCCGGCGCTGTCCGCTTTGAGACCGAAGATGGCTCTCCGGTGAGCAATTCCTGGAACATAGAGCATCTTCGCAAGTTTTACCCATGGCGCGATTCGGAACCGTTAAGCAAACCACCCTATACAAGTCTTGCCGCTGTTGCATGTAATCCTTTGTACAAAGCGAGGCGCGAGACCCAGCATCGATAAAGCCTATGGTTGCGCACATTTTGTCAATACATGCTCTCATAATCTTATATGCATGTATTTACTAACATTTGTGCAGCATCCACATCCGATGGCGATAACGAGCCACTAGGCTACATAACTTTATTTTCTCTTCTTTCTTCTCAAACAAGAAGAAGGTTCATCCGCCCACAAGTTAACGGGGAGGGAGGAGAAGATAATAGTGTGGGCCAAGCGTCGCTCGAGGAACTGTCGCCTTGCGGAAAATGGACAACAGAAAAGCTAAGTTGCTAAGTTTAAACAACCAGTTTTAAATTTTAAGTTATCTTCCTCGAGCGATAGTACTTTGTATGGAAAACACATGCGCGGAGGAACCAAATCATGACTGGTGGCGCCCTTACTTTGTTTGAGTCCGCTCAACAACTTAAGTGAGCTGCGGCTAGTCCGCGACAAGGTTGCTTGCGGTGGCGACCCTTGACGAGCTCTTTGAAGTTCACTTTTCGGCGCTCATGACAAGGGTGCTGCACCGCAAATCTGCAGCGTGTCGATGGGCTGTGCAGCCAGCGGGAGTAGCGACAAGCGGTGACAAGCCACCATCATGGCGAACAGGCGCACTTAGCGGTCCCTGTTACCTTTGTTCGGGCGGCGTGAGGCGGGCATTGATGACCCTTGTCCCTTGCCGTCGAGTTAGGTATAGATTCTGTACCTTTGCATAAAGCGGTGTACCAACCTATGTTTTACCATTGTAACCTTGTCTACTTGCCACATGTGGTAACCCTTATGCCTATAAAAGGAGGCCCAAGGGCAGCGTAGAAAGGGTTCGGCTGGTTCGGTCTAGCTCGACTTAGTTCATCACATCCATACAACAACCACACTCAGGCTGGGTCTTGTAGCTCCCATTGCTCCCTAGCAAGAACGCAAGATAATCCACAAAGCAGCAGTAGGAGTATTATCTCTCCGGAGAGCTCCGAAGCTGGGTAAAACCCCCTCGTGTGCATCGCCTCGATCCGCTCTTTGTGCAATCTCCGCCCCCCTCCGAACCACAAGGGATCCAGGTCCCATAGGTGCTCGTGGGGCACGATCAGTTCACCCCCGACAACCCATAAACTATATTTGTCATGCTCCATGAACTTAAATTGTCATGGTTCCATAAAATAAGTAATTATTTGCCATTGTTGCAAAAGAAAAGAATTTTCCATGATCCATAAACTACATATACCATGCTTCATGTACTTAAATTGCCATGGTCCCATAAAAATTAATTATTTTGCCATGGTGCAAGTGACAGAAAAATTGCCATGATCTCCAATCAAAGAGTTTGCCATGCTATTTTGTTTGCCATGGTATCTTTCAGTGACCCGACAAATTTAGAAGAAAACAAATGATTTATGGGTAATGAAAAATGGATAAAATGCTTTGGAAGTAATGTTCTCTCGTTCATGGCAAGTATAGAGAAAACAAGGTACAAAAGTGAACTGGCAATTTTTTTTGAAAAAGAATCTATATAGGTCATGGAAAAATGTGGGGGGAATGCATTGGTGACACAAAAAAAGTATAGATGCTAGGGTGTGTGCAATTAACTTGCCGGTGTTTGCCATCGTATATATAAAAAATACATCATCAATTATTGATGGATTTTCTCTCGACCAATTTGCCATGGACATAAGTTGTCATGCTAACAGTAACGGATTTGTCATGCCCTAACTTGAGTTTATTTGCCATGGTTTGTTTTTCCCATGACAAAAACAGGAATTTTCCATGGCAATTTGTTTTTACACAATTTGCCATGTACTAAAGGTTGTCGTACTAATAGTAACAGTTTGCCATAAGCTAAGTTGAGTATTTTCCATGATTTGCTTTTCCTATGGCCGAAAACATGCAGTACAACCAGTACGTAAATATATGACATTGCCAATTGAACAGGTACATGTACAAAAGACAAAAACGGGAATTTGCAATGTGTGGGAAAAAGGCATAAAAATTTATGTGAATAGTTTTCCATATGTTATCAATGTTGATTACAAACCAAAACAATAATCATAAAATGCCAAATTTATCTGAGGGTCATATACTCTTGTATGCACCAAAAACATCACACACATTTCAGTCTTAAAAGCATGATTTAGGCAGAAATTCTCTGCAGGACAACACTAGGAGAATAGTGGCAACCAATACCTGCAGAACATCAAGCAATGAAGTTGACCACCATGGACCGACGACCGCCTCATCACATGCCGCGAAGTTGGGCCCCACCGCCGCTATCCGTTAGTGATATTGTATGAGGATCACGGAGACACTAGAAAAAAGAGGATGGCGCCGGGGGGGAGGAGGCTTTGTACACCATGGGAAGCAACGCGCGGGAATGAGACCCTCACCGTCGTGAGGGTAGTGCCACGTGGCAAGGTGCTGCTGATGGGGGTGTGAGGTTGCTAGAGGAAGCTATCGCGGGGCGTGGCAGTAGCGGTGAAGACTATATGAACATCACCGTCGCCAGGGTTGTAGCAGCGGAGAAGGCCGCCGAAGATCACTCGTCGTTGGCCTGATTCACCTGATGTCCACCACCACCCCTCCCCCACCTACCATTGGATACGTGCTCCAGTTTTCATCATGTACAGTATCGCATATTGTCACCTTGTACCATTCATTGACACTCTCTATAAGAGAGTGGATGGCACTCACCACGTTCTTGTAGAAACCCCTAGCCCCCTATGGTGCAAAATCAATCACCACCTCGATGAAAGAGGTGTAAGTCAAAAGATCTGCAATGGGATTGAGGGAGTCCTAGATAAGGGGTCCCCGGGCGTCCGGGCTATGGGACATGGGTCGGATTGATGGGCCGTGAAGATACTAGACATAAGGTCTTCCCCCGTGTCTGGATGGGACTCTGCTTTGCATGGATGGCAAGCTTGACGTTCGGATATGAAGATTCCTTTCTCTGTAAACCGACACTATACAATCCTAGGCCCCTCCGGTGTCTATATAAACTGGAGGGTTTAGTCCGTAGAGGCAATCATAATCATACAGGCTAGACATCTAGGGTTTAGCCATTACGATCTCGAGGTAGATCAACTCTTGTAACCCATATACTCAACAAAGTCAATCAAGCAAGAAGTAGGGTATTACCTCCATTAAGAGGGCCCGAACCTGGGTAAACATCGTGTCCCTTGTCTCCTGTTACCTTTGATCCTCAGACACACAGTTCGGGACCCCCTACCCGAGATCGGCCGGTTTTGACACCGACATTGGGGCTTTCATTGAGAATTCCACTGTGCCGTCGACAGAAGGTTCGATGGATCGATCGATCATCTACAATGATGCTGTTTCGGGGAGACTTTCCTCCCCGGCCAAATTTTCGTATTCGCGGCTTCGCGATGCGTGCTAACTCGATTGGCCACCTTGAACAGATCGACAGCTACGCCCTGGTCACTAGATCAGTTCCGGGAACCTAAACTATGTCGCTGATACCCGAGGAGACTTGATCTTCGAAGGGTTCGCGGCCCCGACCATCGCTCTCGCCTTAGATCCGGAGCAAACCATCAGGTCCGAAGATGGGAGTGTGGAGCCCACCGGACTCTCCGTTGCAAACCGCATTATCGAGGATCCGGAGGCAATCGTGTCCACGGCGAACTTGGAATCAGTCCAGGTTCCCCCTATCATTGAAAGGCCGGAATCGCCCCCGGACTCCAGATCCAAACTCTCGAAGTCCACGCCGAGTAGGCAGGGCCAGGAGGGTTTCACCCCGGCCAGCCCCGCAGACTCTCGCTTCCACGTCCAAACCTCGCTCTTAAACGAGGACCTGGACTTAATGCGATCCCTCGCTATTATAGAGGAATCACTTCTGACTACCCCCAGCCCGGACTAGGGGCTGAGAGCGGGGAATTTTACGTCCCACCCACCACCCACTTCATAGCCATTGTCGAAGACTTAACCGACATGCTGGATTACGCCTCTGAACACATCGACGGCATGGACGATGATGCCGGGGACGAACAAGGCCAAGACCCGCCGTTTACCGGACGTTGGACGGCCACCTCCACATATGACATGTATATGGTGGACACACCCAAAGAGGATGACGATGACGGCAGGAAGGATCCGGTTGAGGACAAGCCTACTGAAGCACCTCCAAAGCGTCGACATCAGCGGTGCTGCTCAAAATCTCATCGCGAAAAAGACAGCAATACCGACACTAGAGATAATAACACTCCGGAGAATGTCGAAGACCCCGAAGCCCCTGTCAAGCCAACATCTGAACATGATGACTGGGAGGATGGGCAAGTTAACCCTGACGATCCAGTCGGGAACGAGGACTCGGAGGATAGTAACAATCTACCAATCTCCCAAGATGATGTGAGCCTCGTCGACGAAGACTTCATCATACCAGAGGAACCACTCGAGCAGGAGTGCTTTAAGCGCCAGCTAATCGCCACTGTAAGAAGCCTAAAAAAGAAGCAGTAACAGCTCCAAGCCGAGCAGGATACACTCAACGACAGATGGACCCAAGTCCTGGCTGCCAAAGAATACAACCTTCAATGCCCAACAAAGAGTTATCCGAAGCGTCAACTACTTCCACAATTCGACGACGAGGCCTTCGAGCTCATACCATCAAGATACGACTATGCTGATGAACCAGACCGCCAGCCACGTGGACGAGATAAAGCGGCCACGTACGTTGAACACCAACCCACACCACCTCGCTGTAAAGGCAGAGAGACAGTGGCTCCAAGATACACCTACGACCTACGGCAAGACCTGGACAATAGAGCAGGCCAAGCCAGATCGATCTATGGATCGAGGGGGCGAGCTCCAATGCGCGAAGACCGCCATCAGGCCTGGCGTGGCAGGCACAACCTCACTCGGGCCGAAAACCGCATACATACTTCATCCGAACTGCGCCGTGACGTCGCCCGATACAGAGGCGCCGCACACCCCCTATGCTTCACCGACGAGGTAATGGAGCACCAGTTCCTAGAAGGGTTTAAACTCGTGAAGATTGAATCATACGATGGAACGACATACCCCACAGTATGGATTGAAGACTTTCTTCTCCATATCCACTTGGCCCGCAGTGATGATCTCCATGCCATCAAGTACCTCCCGCTAAAATTAAAGGGACCAGCTCAGCACTGGTTAAACAACCTCCCAGAAAACTCTATTGGTAGCTGGGAAGATTTGGAAGATGCCTTTAGAGACAACTTCCAAGGTACCTATGTTCGGCCTCTAGATGCCGATGACCTTAGTCACATAGTCCACCAACCTGGAGAATCAGCCCGGAAGCCATGGACTAGGTTCTTAATTAAAAAGAACCAAATCATGGACTGTCCGGAGGCCCAAGCCCTCGCGGCCTTCACACACAGTGTCCGGGACGAGTGGCTCGCCTGACACCTCGGCCAAGAAAAACCGAAGTCCATGGCAACCCTTACCGCACTCATGACCCGCTTTTGCACGGGAGAAGACAGCTGGCTCGCTCGTAGAAGCAACAGCACTAGCGACCCTGGCACCTCCGAAGCCAGAGATGGCAACGGTAAGCCACGACGCAATAAACACAAGCGTCGAAGAAACAACGAAGATACCGAAGATACGGCGGTCAACGCTGGATTCAATGACTCTAAACCTGGTCAGCAGAAGAAGCCATTCAAAGGAAACAAAGATGGTCCATCCAGTTTGGGCAGAGTACTCGACATGCCTTGCCAGATTCATGGCACCCCTGACATGCCTGCCAATCATACCAACAGAAATTGTTGGGACTTTAAGTAGGTCGGTAAGCTAAACACCGAACATAAGGGGAAAGGGCCGCCCAGCGAGGACGACGATGAAGAGCCTCGCCCGACGAACACAGGGGGACAGAAGAAATTCCCCCCTGAGGTAAAAACCGTGAATATGATCTACATTACTCATATCCCTAAGCGGGAGCGCAAGCGCGCATTAAGGGACGTCTATGCCATAGAGCCGGTCGCCCCAAAATTTAACCCATGGTTAGCCTATCCGATCACTTTGGATCGCAGAGACCATCCGACCAGTATCCGTCATGTAGGTTTGGCCGCATCGGTCCTCGATCCAATTATCAACGGATTCCACCTCACGCGAGTCCTTATGTACGGCGGCAACAGTCTTAACCCGCTTTATCAGGACATCATCCTTAAAATGGGTATTGATCCATCAAGAATCAAGCCCACTAAAACCACCTTTAAAGGGGTGATACCCGGCGTAGAGGCCTGTTGCACAAGATCCATAACGCTAGAAGTCGTCTTCGGCTACCCAGATAACTTCCGAAGCGAGGACTTGATCTTCGACATTGTCCCCTTCCGCTGTGGCTATCATGCACTGCTCGGACGAACCGCTTTCGCCCGTTTCAATGCAGTCCAGCACTATGCTTATCTAAAGCTCAAGATGCCTGGACTACGTGGCGTTATAACAGTCAATGGAAACATTGAGCGCTCCCTCCGTACTGAGGAGCATACCGTTGGCCCTCGCAGCCAAAGTGCAGGGTGGCCTCATTAAGCCGAATACTTCATCGGCAGTCAAGCCCCCGGACACTGTCAAACGAGTCCGGTCTACCCTACAGAATGGAAGTCCGGATCGTCCAGAGCTAGACTAGCAATTCAGCCTCCGTCAAAGCCCCAAACTGACAGCAGCATATGTACCACACGTACATAACTACGCACTAAAGATACCATGGGCTAGGTCAGAGGCCTACTAAAAATAAGGTCCACAATACGGTTCGACCCTATCTGGACCCTCATATTCTTCTTTTTATTCTTCTTATATTTATTTTCCAGGTTCTTTAGAACCCACATCACTTTTTGATGGTACCCAGGGCCCTTTTTCCAGGCCCTTATGTATGCTCGATCGTTTATCCTCTCATAGGATCACACACCAAGGTGAAAAGCAGCGCAGACGTGCGGCAGAGTATCCAAATGATCTTCAAGATCATCTTTCCCTTTTTAGGACCTGTATACTGCTTTCCCTTGTGCCCGGCATGTAAAATAGCCTAGATGCTTATCGCATCCTCTGTAAAAATATGTTTTGACGTATCAATCAGACTATAATGGAACAGTTTCGCCCAACCCTGTTCGGTATTGGCTTATTTCTTAATCTGTATTACCTCTTTATGTCAGATTGTTGTCTATACCTCGGCACGATTCAAATCTCCAGCGGCTTTATCCGACCATGTATATTTTTTAAAATAAGTTCGAACACTTTTATAGTATGCTTCAGCGTCCCGAATATGGCACTATATGCATCGGCTCCGAATCATGTCTTTGGTCAATAGTTGGGTTGCCCGGCTCCTGTGATAACCACCTTACGTTCCTCTTGTTCGGCTAAGGTAGTATAGGGAGAACTACTACGATTGTGTTTCTGGCTCGTCCGGTCAAACACCTCAGTAGAAAAGGCCAAAAACTGACTGTCATGATGCGGCGAGAGCTGGTCAGCAATTCTGCGACCTACTAAATATCTAGTGATTTCTTCCGTATTACATGAAGGATTGGCTCTTTCCAGTCACGTGCTTAAGGCATCCAAGTTCGGATAGCCACACACGAACCAGGGGCTATCTCACAGCCCCATTGTCAAACTCCTATGGCTAAGTGAGAGTAATAAAGCCGCATAGTCCGATTGCCTTGTTCACCGCACTAACACCTCCTTCACGGACAAAGACGTTGGGTCAAGTGTGGTTATGTGCTACCCCGAACACCCCCGTAGTATCTACATGGTGGCTGAAGCCGGCGACTAGCAAACTCTCAGGGATAAAAACGTCCGCACAGGAGGAACAACACTTTAAGATAACTAGCATAAATATATTACACAACCTTGGTTTATAATACATTGTCTGGGTAGCCCGGATACATCTACTCGAACATAATATCCTTCAAGCATTGACCCTCTATCAAACGGGCACCCTCGAGGACATCTTCGAAATAGCGCTTGATACGTCCATTTTCATCATGTTTCCTTACTGTTATTTATAATTTTTTATCCATAACAATGCTTTTTGGAGTAATTCTAATGCCTTTTCTCTCATAATATACATGGAACACACCAAGAGGGAGAATTCTGGCAGCTGGAAATCTGGACCTGGAAAAGCTACGCTAGGCCACCTATTCTGCACTACTCCAAATGAGCTGAAACTTTACTGAGAATTTTTATGAATTATTTGAGGAATATTGGAGCCAATAAACACCATAGGGGGGCCACCAGGTGGGCACAAACCACCTGGGCACGCCAGGCCCCCCAGGCGCGCCCTGGTGGGTTGTGGCCTCCTCAGCCCACCTCTGATGCCCATCTTCTGGTATAAAAGTCATTTTGACCTAGAAAAAATAAATAGGAGGCATTCGGGACGAAGCACCACCGTCTAGAGGCGGAACTTGGGTAGGAGCACTTTTGCCCTCCGGCGGAGCAATTCTGCCGGGGGTAATTCCCTCCCGGAGGTGGGAAATCATCGTCATCATGATCACCAGCAGCTCTCCCATCTTGGGGAGGGCAATCTCCATCAACATCTTCACCAGCACCATCTCATCTCAAACCCTAGTTCATCTCTTGTATTCAATCTTGTTACCGGAAATATAGATTGTTGCTAGGGGGTGACTAGTAGTGTTGATTACATCTTGTAGTTGATTACTATATGGTTTATTTGGTGGAAGATTATATGTTCAGATCCATTATGCATATTAATACCCCTCTGATCATGAGCATGTTTATTATTTTCTAGTAGTTACTTTTGTTCTTGAGGTCACGGGAGAAATCATGTTGCAAGTAATCATGTGAATTTGATATGTGTTCGATATTTTGATGGTATGTATGTCGTGATTCCCTTAGTGGTGTCATGTGAACGTCGACTACATGACACTTCACCATATTTAGGCCTAAGGGAATGCATTGTGGAGAAGTAAATAGATGGTGGGTTGCGAGTGATGAAACTTAAACCCAGTTTATGCACTATTCCGTAAGGGACCGATTGGATCAAAAGTTTAATGCTATGGTTAGAATTTATTCTTAATACTTTTCTCGTAGTTGCGGATGCTTGCGGGAGGGTTAATCATAAGTAGGAGGTTTGTTCAAGTAAGAACAACACCTAAGCACCGGTCCACCCACATATCAAATTATCAAAGTAGCGAACACAAATCGAACCAACATGATGAAAGTGACTAGATGAAATTCCCGTGTACCCTCAAGAACGCTTTGCTTATTATAAGAGACCGTTTCGGCATGTCCTTTGCCTCAAAAGGATTGGGCTACCTTGCAGCATGCTTGTTACTATTATTGTTACTTGCTCATTACAAATTATCTTGCTATCAAACTACTCGCTACATACAACTTCAGCACTTGCAGACATTACCTTACTGAAAACTACTTGCCATTTCCTCCTGCTCCTCTTTGGGTTCGACACTCTTACTTATAGAAAAGAGCTACAATTGATCCCCTATACTTGTGGGTCATCAAGGCTATTTTCTGGCACAGTTGCCGGGGAGTGAAGCGCCTTTCTATAGGACCTTGAAGTATGTCTAGAGGGGGGGGGGGTGATTAGACTACTTGACCAATAAAAACCTAACCTTTTCCCAAATTTAGACTTTGGCAGATTTTAGCTATTTTTGAACAAGTCAAGCAATCTTCACACAATTCAAGCAAGCATGCAAAGAGTATATTGGCAGCGGAAAATAAAGCATGCAACTTGCAAGAATGTAAAGGGAATGGTTTGGAGGATTCAAACGCAATTGGAGACACGGATGTTTTTGTCGTGGTTCCGATAGGTGGTGCTATCGTACATCCACGTTGATGGAGACTTCAACCCACGTAGGAGTAGCAGTTCTTGTGAGTCCACGGAGGCTCCACCCACGAAGGGTCCATGAAGAAGCAACCTTGTCTATCCCACCATGGCCGTCGCCCACGAAGGACTTGCCTCACTAGCGGCAGATCTTCACGAAGTAGGCGATCTCCTTGCCCTTACAAACTCCTTGGTTCAACTCCACAATCTTGTTGGAGGCTCCCAAGTGACACCTAGCCAATCTAGGAGACACCACTCTCAAGAAGTAACAAATGGTGTGTTGATGATGAACTCCTTGCTCTTGTGCTTCAAATGATAGTCTCCCCAACACTCAACTCTCTCTCATAGGATTTGGATCTGGTGGAAAGAAGATTTGAGTGGAAAGCAACTTAGGGAAGGCTAGAGATCAAGATTCATGTGGTTGGAATGGAATATCTTGGCCTCAACACATGAGTAGGTGGTTCTCTCTCAGAACTGGTAAGTTGGAAGTGTATGTTTGTTCTGATGGCTCTCTCCACGAATGAAGAGGAGGTGGAGGGGTATATATAGCCTCCACATAAAGTCTAACCGTTACACACAATTTACCAAACTCGGTGGGACCGAATCATAAAACTCGGTCAGACCGATTTAGTAAACCTAGTGACCGTTAGTGTTTTCGGTGGGACTAACATGCATCTCGGTAGGACGGATATGGTTAGGGTTAGGGCATAACGTAATCTCGGTGAGACCGATTACACAAACTCTGTGAGGCCGAATTTGGTAATTAGCTAACCAGAGAGTTGGTCAGGTAAACTCGGTGGGACCAATTTGCTCTTTCGGTGCGACCGAAAAGTTAAAAAAAGGGAAACAGAGAGTTTACATTGTAATCTCGGTGGGACCGATTCACTCTTTTGGTGAGACCGAAAAGTTATGAAGGGGAAACAGAGAGATTACAATCCCATCTCGGTGAGACCAAGATCCCTATTGGTGAAACCGATTTGCCTAGGGTTTGTGGCAGTGGCTATGACATCTGAACTCGGTGGCGCCGGATAGAAAGAATCGGTAGGGCCGAGTTTGACTTTGGGTTTAAGTCATCTGTGGATGTGAGAAAGTAGTGGAGGGTTTTGGAGCATATCACTAAGCACATGGAGCAAAAGGCTCATTAAGCAACAATTCATCCCTTCTTGATAGTATTGGCTTTTCCTATAGACTCAATGTGATCTTGGATCACTAAAATGTAAAATGTAGAGTCTTGAGCTTTTGAGCTTGAGCCAATCCTTTGTCCTTAATATTTTGAGGGATCCACTTTCATCATCCATGCCATGCCATTCATGGAGCTTTCCTGAAATATTCATCTTGGAATAGTATTAGCTCAGTGAGCTATATGTTGTTATGAATTACCAAAACCACCTAGGGATAGTTGCACTTTCACTTTCGTAAGTGGAATTCGGTAAGGAAACATTTATAGTGTACTGAAATTTATTGTCACTTGTTACTATGGAAAACAATCCTTTGAGGGGTTTGTTCGGGGTATCTTCACCTCGTCCGGTACCACAATTAGCTACCCCTCAACCTACATCACCTACTGAAAATATTGAATATGAAATTCCTTCGGGTATGATAGAACAACTACTAGCTAATCCTTATGCAGGAGATGGAACCGAACATCCTGATATGCACTTGATATATGTGGAACAAATTTGTGGATTGTTTAAGCTTGCAGGTTTACCCAGAGATGAGATGATGAGAAAGGTTTTCCTTCTATCTTTGAAGGGAAAAGCATTGTCATGGTATAGGCTATGCGATGATATTGGATCATGGAATTGGAATCGTTTGAATTGGAGTTCCACCAAAAAATTATCCTATGCATCTAGTTCATCGTGATCGGAATTATATATATAATTTTTGGCCTCGTGAAGGAGAAAGTATCGCTCTAGCTTGGGGGAGTCTTAAGTCAATGTTGTATTCATGCCCCAATCATGAGCTCTTAAGAGAAATTATTGTTCAGAACTTTTATGCTCGGCTTTCTCGCAATGATCAAACCTTCACTACAAAAAAAAGACACATCCGTGACATTTTGGGCCGAACGAATTTTTTTTCTATCATACATATGACACTTCTATGACGATAATTGTGACAAAACCCGGTATCATCATAGATGTGGTGGGCTCCTACTTCTATGACAAAAAATCATGACAGAAAATGGGCTTTTAAGTCTGGGTGGGCGGAGACGCAGCTGCATGACATTCTTTGGGCCGTCCATGACGGAAAAACCGTGGTAGAAGCGAGGGGAGGAAAATTTCGGGAGTTCCTTGTTACGGTGGGAGGTCGGGGGGCGGCGATCGCGTTTCTCTCGTACACGTACGCGCGTGTGTGCGAGGCATGGTTGGAACTGAACCCGAGCGAGGCGTTGGGCT
This sequence comes from Aegilops longissima, assembly GCA_021605205.1. Classification (NCBI taxonomy): domain Eukaryota; kingdom Viridiplantae; phylum Streptophyta; class Magnoliopsida; order Poales; family Poaceae; genus Aegilops; species Aegilops longissima. Next base: position 398,406,200 of record CM038679.1, on the reverse strand, counting down.
CTAACTGAACCCGAGCGATTGCACTGTGATCCGTCCATTTTGCATCATGCTTTTATATCGATATTTATTGCATTATGGGATGTTATTCCATATTATGTTACAATACTTATGGCTATTCTCTCTTGTTTTACAAGGTTTAAATAACGAGGGAGAATGCCGGCAGCTGGAATTCTGGGCTAGTAAAAGAGCAAATATTAGAGACCTATTCTGCGCAACTCCAAAAGTCCTGAAACTCCACAGAATATCTTACAATAAATAATAAAAAATCCTCGCCAAAGATGAAGGCCAGGGGGCCCACACCCTGTCCACGAGGGTGGGGGCGTGCCCCCCTACCTCGTGGGCCCCCTGGTGGCTCCCCGATGCCCATCTTCTGGTATATGAACTCTTTCGTCGAGGGAAAAACAAAAAGCAACCTTTCGGGACGAGACTCCGCTGCCACGAGGCGGAACCTTGGCGGAACCAATCTAGAGCTCCGGCAGGGCTGTTCTGCCGGGGATACTTCCCTCCGGGAGGGGGAAATCATCGCCATCGTCATCACCAATGCTCCTCTCATTGGTAAAGGGCCATCTCCATCAACATCTTCACCAGCACCATCTCATCTCAAAACCCTAGTTCATCTCTTGTATCCAATTCTTAGTCTCCATGTCCGGGATTGGTGCTAGTAGGTTGCTAGTAGTGTTGATTACTCCTTGTAGTTGATGCTAGTTGGTTTATTTGGTGGAAGATCATATGTTCAGATCATTTATGCATATTATTACCCCTCTGATTATGAACATGAATATGCTTTGTGAGTAGTTACGTTTGTTCCTGAGGACAAGGGAGAAGTCTTGCTATTAGTAGTCATGTGAATTTGGTATTCGTTCGATATTTTGATGAGATGTATGTTGTCTAGCCTCTAGTGGTGTTATGTGAACTTCGACTACATAACACTTCACCATTATTTGGGCCTAGAGGAAGGCATTGGGAAGTAATAAGTAGATGATGTGTTGCTAGAGTGACAGAAGGTTAAACCCTAGTATATGCGTTGCTTCGTAAAGGGCTGATGTGGATCATATGTTTCATGCTATGGTTAGGTTTACCTTGATACTTTTGTTGTAGTTGCGGATGCTTGCCATAGAGGTTAATCACAAGTGGGATGCTTGTTCAAGTAAGAACAGCACCCAAGCACCGGTCCACCCACATATCAAATTATCAAAGTACCGAATGCGAATCATATGAACGTGATGAAAACTAGCTTGATGATATTCCCATGTGTCCTCGGGAGTGCTTTTCCTATTATAAGAGTTTGTCCAGGCTTGTCCTTTGCTATAGAAAGGATTGGGCCACCTTGCTGCACTTTATTTACTTTTTTCACTTGTTGCTCGTTACAATTTATCTTATCACAAAACTATCTGTTACCACTTAGTTCAGTACGTGCAGAGAATACCTTGCTGAAATCCGCTTATCATTTCCTTCTGCTCCTCGTTGGGTTTGACACTCTTACTTATTGAAAGGACTACGATAGATCCCCTATACTTGTGGGTCATCAAGACTCTTTTCTGGCACCATTGCCGGGGAGTGAAGCGCCTTTGGTAGGTGGAAATTGGTAAGGAAAAATTTATATAGTGTGCTGAAATTTACTGTCACTTGTTACTATGGAAAGTAATCCTCTGAGGGTCTTGTTCGGGGTATCTTCACCCCGACCAGTAGAGCAAAGAGTTTATCCTCAACCTACTGAACCTATTGAAAATGAAATTCCTTCTGAATTTCCTTCGGGTATGATGGAAAAACTGCTAGCTAATCCTTTTACAGGAGATGGAACAAACCATCCTGATGAGCACCTAATATATGTGGATGAGGTTTGTGGATTATTTAAGCTTTCAGGTATACCCGATGATGTTGCTAAGAAGAAGTTCTTCCCTTTATCATCGAAGGGAGACACATTGACATGGTATAGGCTATGTGATGATACGAGATCATGGAACTATAGAAGACTGAAATTGGAATTTCATCGAAAGTATTATCCTATGCATCTTGTTCATCGTGATCGCAATTATATATATAATTTTTGGCCTCGCGAAGGAGAAATCATCGCTCAAGCTTGGGGGAGGCTAAAATCAATGTTATATTCATGCCCCAACAATGAGGTCCCAAGAGAAACAATTATTCAAAAAATTTATGCTCGGCTTTCTGAAAATAATCGCACCATGCTTGATACTTCTTGTGCTGGCTCTTTTATGATGAAGACTATTGGATTTAAATGGGATTTATTGGATAGAATTAAACGCAACTCTGAAGATTGGGACCTCGACGAAGGTAAGGAGTCAGGTATGACACCTAAGTTTGATTGTGTTAAATCTTTTATGGATACCGATATTTTTCGTAAGTTTAGCACTAAATATGGACTTGACTCTGAGATAGTAGCTTCTTTCTGTGAATCTTTTGCTACTTATGTTGATCTCCCTAAGGAGAAGTGGTTTAAATATCATCCTCCCATAGAAGTAAAAGTAGCTGCATCTATTAAAGTTGAAGAAAAGACTATCACTTATAATGATCCTATTGTTCCTACTTCTTATGTTGAGAAACCACCTTTCCCTGTTAGAATAAAGGATCATGCTAAAGCTTCAATTGTGGTTCACAAAAGCAATATTAGAACGTATACACCTCCTGAGCAAGTTAAAGTTGAACCTAATGTTGCTATTGTTAAAGATCTCTTGTCTGATAATATTGATGGGCATGTCATTCAGTTCTGCGGTGAAACTGCAAGAATTGCTAAACCTTGTGCTAAAGATAAACATAGACCTGTGATAGGGGTGCCTGTTATTTCTGTTAAAATAGGAGATCATTGTTATCATGGCTTATGTGATATGGGTGCTAGTGTTAGTGCGATACCTTATGACTTATACAAAGAAATTATGCATGATATTGCACCTGCTGAGATAGAAGAGATTGATGTCACAATTAAGCTTGCCAATAGAGATACTATTGCACCAATGGGAATTGTTAGAGATGTTGAAGTCTTGTATGGGAAAACTAAATATCCTGCTAATTTTCTTGTTCTAGGTTCCCCATAAGATAGCTTTTGTCCCATTATATTTGGTAGACCCTTCTTGAACACTGTTAATGCTAGGATAGATTGCGAAAAGAATGTTGTTACTATTGGCTTGGATGATATGGTTCATGATTTTAATTTCTCTAAATTTAGTAAACAACATCGTGAAGAAGAATTGCCTAGTAAGGATGAAATTATTGGTCTTGCTTCTATTGCCGTAACTCCTAGTGATCCTTTAGAACATTATTTGCTAGACCATGAAAATGATATGTTTACGAATGAAAGAAGGGAAATAGATGAAGTATTCTTTAAACAGGAACCTATTCTTCAACACAACTTGCCTGTTGAAATCTTAGGGGATCCTCCTCCACCCAAGGGTGATCCCGTGTTTGAGCATAAACCGTTGCCTAATAATCTTAAATATGCTTATCTTGATGAAAAGAAGATATATCCTGTTATTATTAGTGCTAACCTTTCAGAGCATGAAGAAGAAAGATTATTGAAAACTCTGAAAAAGCACCATGCGGCTATTGGATATACTCTTGATGATCTTAAGGGCATCAGTCCCACTCTATGTCCACATAAAATAAATTTGGAAGCAGATTCCAAACCAGTTTGTGATCCTCAAAGAGGTTTGAATCCTAAAATGAAAGAAGTGGTAAGAAAAGAAATACTAAAGCTTCTGGAGGCAGGTATAATTTATCCTGTTGCTGATAGTCAATGGGTAAGTCCTGTCCATTGTGTCCCTAAAAAGGGAGGTATTACTGTTGTACCTAATGATAAAGATGAATTTATTCCACAAAGAATTATTACAGGTTATAGGATGGTAATTGATTTCCGCAAATTAAATAAGGCTACTAAGAAAGATCATTACCCCTTACCTTTTATTGATCAAATGCTTGAAAGATTATGCAAACATACACATTATTTCTTTCTAGATGGTTATTCTGGTTTCTCTCAAATACCCGTGTCAGCTAAATATCAATCAAAGACTACTTTTACATGCCCTTTTGGTACTTTTGCTTATAGACGTATGCCTTTTGGTTTATGTAATGCACCTGCTACCTTTCAAAGATGCATGATGGCTATATTCTCTGACTTTTGTGAAAAGATTTGTGAAGTTTTCATGGATGACTTTTCCGTCTATGGATCCTCTTTTGATGATTGCTTGAGCAATCTTGATCGAGTTTTGTAGAGATGTGAAGAAACTAATCTTGTCTTGAATTGGGAAAAGTGCCACTTTATGGTTAATGAAGGAATTGTCTTGGGGCATAAAGTTTCTGAAAGAGGCATTGAAGTTGATAAAGCCAAGTTTGATGCTATTGAAAAGATGCCATGTCCCAAGGACATCGAAGGTATAAGAAGTTTCCTTGGTCATGCCGGAATTTATAGGAGGTTCATTAATGACTTCTCAAAAATTTCTCGGCCTCTGACTAATTTATTACAAAAAGATATACCATTTGTCTTTGATGATGATTGTGTAGAAGAACTTGAAATACTTAAGAAAGCATTAGTCTCTGCACCTATTGTTCAGTCACCTGATTGGAATTTACCCTTTGAAATTATGTGTGATGCTAGTGATTATGTTGTAGGTGTTGTTCTAGGGCAAAGAGTTGATAAGAAATTAAATGTTATCCATTATGCTAGTAAGACTCTAGACAATGCTCAAAGAAATTATGCTACTACTGAAAAGGAATTCTTAGCAGTTGTATTTGCTTGTGATAAGTTCAGGCCTTATATTGTTGATTCTAAAGTAACTATTCACACTGATCATGCTGCTATTAAATATCTTATGGAAAATAAAGATGCTAAACCTAGACTTATTAGATGGGTTCTCTTGCTACAAGAATTTGATTTGCATATTGTTGATAGAAAAGGAGCTGAGAACCCCGTTGCAGACAACTTATCTAGGTTAGAAAATGTTCTTGATGACTCGCTACCTATTGATGATAGCTTTCCTGATGAGCAATTGAATGTTATAAGTACTTCTCGTAGTACTCCTTGGTATGCTGATTATGCTAATTACATTGATGCTAAATTCATACCACCTAGCTTCACAAACCAACAAAAGAAAAGGTTTTTCTATGATTTGAGACATTACTTTTGGGATTACCCACATCTTTATAAAGAAGGAGTAGATGGTGTTATTAGACGTTGTGTACCTGAGCATGAACAGGAACAGATCCTACGCAAGTGTCACTCCGAAGCTTATGGAGGACACCATGCTGGAGATAGAACTGCACATAAGGTACTGCAATCTGGTTTTTATTGGCCTACTCTCTTCAAGGATGCCCGTAAGTTTGTCTTGTCATGTGATGAATGTCAAAGAATTGGTAATATTAGTAGACGTCAAGAAATGCCTATGAATTATTCACTTGTTATTGAACCATTTGATGTTTGGGGCATTGATTATATGGGACCTTTTCCCGCCTCTAATGGATATACACATATTTTAGTTGTTGTTGATTACGTTACTAAGTGGGTAGAAGCTATTCCAACTAGTAGTGTTGATCATAACACCTCTATTAAAATGCTTAAAGAAGTTATTTTTCCGAGGTTTGGAGTCCCTAGATATTTAATGGCTGATGGTGGTTCACATTTTATTCATGGTGCTTTCCGTAAAATGCTTGCTAAATATGACGTCAATCATAGAATTGCATCTCCTTATTACCCACAGTCTAGTGGTCAAGTAGAATTGAGTAATAGAGAACTCAAATTAATTTTGCAAAAGACTGTCAATAGGTCTAGAAAGAATTGGTCCAAGAAATTTGATGATGCATTATGGGCCTATAGAACTGCATATAAAAATCCTATGGGTATGTCTCCATATAAAATGGTTTATGGAAAAGCATGTCACTTGCCTCTCGAACTAGAACATAAGGCATATTGGGCTATTAAAGAGCTCAATTATGATTTCAAACTTGCCGGTGAGAAGAGGTTATTTGATATTAGCTCACTTGATGAATGGAGCACCCAAGCTTATGAAAATGCCAAGTTGTTTAAAGAAAAAGTTAAATGATGGCATGACAAAAGGATACAAAAGCGTGAGTTTAACGTAGGTGATTATGTATTGCTATACAACTCTCGTTTAAGATTTTTTGCAGGAAAACTTCTCTCTAAATGGGAAGCCCCTACGTTATCGAGGAGGTCTATCATTCCGGTGCCATAAAAATCAACAACTTTGAAGGCACAAATCCGAAGGTGGTAAACGGTCAAAGAATCAAACTTTATATGTCAGGTAATCCCATAAATGTTGAAACCAATATTATTGAAACCGTAACCCCGGAGGAATACATAAGGGACACTTTCCAGAACGTTTCAGACTCCGAAAAGGAATAGGTATGTGGTATGGTAAGTAAACCGACTCCAAAACAAATTTTAAGGCAATATTTCTCCGTTTTGGAATATTTAGAAAAATAGAAAAATAAGTAGCAGTCTGGGAAGGACACGAGGGACCCACGAGGGTGGTGGGCGCGCCCCCCTACCTCGTGAGCACCTCGTGTGCCTTCCGGACTCCGTTTTCTTGCACGATACATATTTTGGTCGGTAAAATCATTATATATTCTCCCGAAGGTTTTGACTCCCGTATCACGCAATTATCCTCTGTTTTTGTTTCGAGTTGTTGCTGCTGCAGATTAGAGCAAGATGTCTTCTCAAGAGTCAGTCGGGGAGAGCCGTGTATCTAATCCGGCACCGGAACCAAGGGCAAACAGCGACGCTGACCACTTTGGGCCAGCAACGAAGGAAGAGATGGAGGCTGACTTGATGAGGGTAGATGCCATGGAGGATCAAGAAGTCACCTCTCGCTTCCGAGCTGGGTTCACGATGGGGGAACTACAGAGCTCAGCTATTTCAAACTCGGTTATCCCTTCCAATGTTAGATTTCTTTCTTATGAAAATATGAAGAGGAGTGTCACTTGTTCTCCCGCAGCTATGCAACACCCGTGGGTGCAAGGAGCTTTAGCCATCACAGGAAAGCTTCGTAAGGAAATAATGGACCTCAAGCAGCAAGTCAATAAGCTCGAGGAGGAGAACCGTATTTTGAGGGGAATCATCGCCAAGAATATTACACCATCACCAAAGAAGGAGATATAATCACATGGGTATGGGCACTCCCCTTGGCAACTGCCAAGCTTGGGGGAGGTGCCCCGGTATAGTATCACCATCACAACTCCTATCTTTACCGTTTTTCTTAGTTCGATCCTATTAGTAGTATCTTGATATAGTAGAATAAAGTTTATGTCATGATCTAGTTTTAAGTTTTGCTTTTTGATCTATCTATGTAATCGAGTCCGTGAGCTATATATAATAAAGATTAGTGTTGAGTCCAGGGCTTGACTACTTTGCCATGATCTTGAGTGAATAAAAGAAAAAGGAGAAAAAGAAAAAAAAGAAAAAAAGAGTTCATATTGATCTTATCAAGAGTAATGACTTCACATAGAAAGAGTATGATGATTAAAAGTTGTTGGGAGTTGGCAGACATAGCTTTGGTCATCGTTGCAATTCATAGGAAGTAATAAGGAAAGAGAGGTTTCACATGTAGATATATTATCATTGACATCTTCTATGATTGGGAGCACTCATTAAAATATGACATGCTAAAGAGTTGATGTTGGACAAGGAAGACAACGTAATGATTTATGTTCTCTTATATCCGAGATAAAGTATTTGTCATGGACCCTCTAACATGTTGAGCTTGCCTTTCTCCCTCATGCTAGCCAAATTCTTAGCACCAAGTAGAAATACTACTTGTGCTTCCAAAACCCTTAAACCAGTTTTGCCATGAGAGTCCACCATATCTACCTATGGATTGAGTAAGATCCTTCAAGTAAGTTGTCATCGGTGCAAAGCAATAAAAATTGCTCTAAATATGTATGATTGACTGGTGTGGGAGAAATAAGCTTTATACGATCTTGTGATATGGAAGTAAAAAAAGCGACAGACTGCATAATAAAGGTTCATATCACAAGGGGCAACATAAAGTGACGTTCTTTCGCATTGAGATTTTATGCATCCAACCATAAAAGCGCATGGCCACCTCTGCTTCCCTCTGCGAAGGGCCTATTTTTTATTATTATCTTCTACCTTATGCAAGAGTCATGGTGATCTTCACCTTTCCTTTTTCGTTTTATCCTTTGGCAAGCCTAGCATGTTGGAAAGAACCTGATATATATATCTAATTGGATATAGGGGAGCATGAGTTATTATTGTTGACATTACCCTTGAGGTAAAAGGTTATGGGGCGAAACTATAAGCCCCTATCTTTCTCTGTGTCCGATTAAAACTCCGTAACCACAAGTATTGCGTGAGTGTTAGCAATTATGAAATACTAGATGATAGTTGAGTATGTAGACTTGCTATTTAGCTCTGACATAGACTCTTTCCGATGTTATGATAAATTGCAATTGCTTCAATGACTGAAATTATAGTTTGTTGGTTCTCAATAAGGTTTCTAATTCGTACTTTTGCATTGTGAATAGATCATCACTTGAACATAAGCAATCATATGACAATATCTATATATGTTGCTGTTATGAGAATAATCATGATGCCTTCATGTCCGTATTTTATTTTTATCGACGCCTCTACCTCTAAACATGGGGACATATTTATTGTTATCGGCTTTCGCTTGAGGACAAGCGAGGTGTAAGCTTGGGGGAGTTGATACGTCCATTTTGCATCATGCTTTCATATCGATATTTATTGCATTATGGGCTGTTATTCCACATTATGTTACAATACTTACGGCTATTCTCTCTTATTTTACAAGGTTTACATAAGGAGAGAGAATGCCGGCAGCTAGAATTCTGGGCTGGAAAAAGAGCAAATACTATAGACCTATTCTGCGCTACTCCAAAAGTCCTGAAACTCCACGGAATATCTTACAATAAATAATAAAAAATCCTCGCCAAAGATGAAGGCCAGGGGGCCCACACCCTGTCCACGAGGGTGGGGGCACCCCCCTAGGGCGCGCCCCCCTACCTTGTGGGCCCCCTCGTGGCTCTCCGATGCCCATCTTCTGGTATATGAAGTCTTTCGTCGAGGGAAAAACAAAAGGCAACCTTTCGGGACGAGAATCCGGCGCCACAAGGCGGAACCTTGGCGGAACCAATCTAGAGCTCCGGCAGGGCTATTCTGCCAGGGTTACTTCCCTCCGGGAGGGGGAAATCATCGCCATCGTCATCACCAACGCTCCTCTCATCGGGAGAGGGCCATCTCCATCAACATCTTCACCAGCACCATCTCATCTCAAAACCCTAGTTCATCTCTTGTATCCAATTCTTGTCTCCAAGTCCGGGATTGGTGCTAGTAGGTTCCTAGTAGTGTTGATTACTCCTTGCAGTTGATGCTAGTTGGTTTATTTGGTGGAAGATCATATGTTCAGATCCTTTATGCATATTATTACCCCTCTGATAATGAAATGAATATGCTTTGTGAGTTGTTACGCTTGTTCCTGAGGACAAGGGAGAAGTCTTGCTATTAGCAGACATGTGAATTTGGTATTCGTTCGATATTTTGATGAGATGTATGTTGTCTAGCCTCTAGTGGTGTTATGTGAACGTCGACCACATAACACTTCACCATTATTTGGGCCTAGAGGAAGGCATTGGGAACTAATAAGTAGATGATGGGTTGCTAGAGTGACAGAAGCTTAAACCCTAGCTTATGCGTTGCTTCGTAAGGGGCTGATTTGGATCCATATGTTTCATGCTATTGTTAGGTTTACCTTAATACTTTTGTTGTAGTTGCGGATGCTTGCAATAGAGGTTAATCATAAGTGGGATGCTTGTTCAAGTAAGAACAGCACCCAAGCACCGGTCCACCCACATATCAAATTATCAAAGTACCGAACGCGAATCATATGAACGTGATGAAAACTAGCTTGACGATATTCCCATGTGTCCTCGGGAGCGCATTTCCTATTATAAGAGTTTTTCGAGGCTTGTCCTTTGCTACAGAAAGGATTGGGCCACCTTGCTGCACTTTATTTACTTTTGTCACTTGTTGCTCGTTACAATTTATCTTATCAAAAAACTATCTGTTACCACTTATTTCAGTACTTGCAGAGAATACCTTGCTGAAAACCGCTTATCATTTCCTTCTGTTCCTCGTTGGGTTCGAGACTCTTACTTATCGAAAGGACTACGATAGATCCCCTATACTTGTGAGTCATCACACTGCAGGCTACGCGTTACTGAACCCGAGCGATCGATCGATGGCTGTTAACCGAACCCGATCGGCGATTCCTTCACTATCTGCTAATCTGAAGCCGATCGATGCTGCCTCTAGGATGAGCAGTGGCGTTGCGGGGGGTTGGATGAGCAGTGAGTGGTGGCGTTGCCTCTGGATGAACAGGAAGCCGTGGTGTGGTGGAGGCTGGATGAGCAGTGAGCGGTGGAGGGTGCCCGTGGAGGGTGGATGAAAAGGACCCGTGGTGTGGAGGCTGGATGAGCGATGAGCGGTGGAGGGTGGTTGAACAGGACCCGTGGTGTGGAGGGCTAGATGAGCAGTAGATGGTGGAGGGTGGTTGAGCGATGGCGGTGGAGTAGCGCGCGGTGGAGGCTGGATGAACAGGAGCCCGTGGAGGTTGGAGGAGGTTGACGGTAGCCCGTGGAGGCTGGAGGAGGTCGACGGTGGAGATGAACAGTATCCCGTGGTGTCCCGTTTTGCGGTACGCCACACCCCTCCCGATGAACAGCACCCCCGTTTCAACCGTAGGAGGTCCGTCTTGCGGTACGCCATACCCCTCCTGATCAACAGGACCCCCGTTTCGACCGTAGGAGGTCCGTTTCGTCCATTTTGCGGTATGCCACACCCCTCCCGATCAACAAGACCCCCGTTTCGACCGTAGGAGGTCCGTTTCCTCCGTTTTGCGGTACGCCACACCCCTCCCGATCGGCGGGACCCGTTCGAGCGTGGAGGTCCGTTTCCTCCGTTGTGCGGTACGCCAGGCCTCGTTTCCATCGCCTGTTCCGTCCAAGCCCTCCCGATGAACACGACCACGCACTCCGTTCCGACCCAGCCGGTTGGCTCCCACGCATTCCGTTGCCTCCCGATGAACACGACGCATTTCGTTGCCTCCCCATGAACACGACGCATTTCGTTGCCTCCCCATGAACACGACGCATTCCGTTGCCTCCCCATGGACACGACGACGTTGATGTTTCTCCGTTCCGACCCAGCCATGTACACGGGCCCTCGCCGTACGTATGCGCGAGTAGGCATTCGAGACCCCGCCCGTATGTACACATACGTGGCCGTATTTTCTTTCTTGCACCCTGGCCGCTGTACGTACGTGTACATGCTACGTGCACGCCTCTACTACGACACGTACGCGCCTCTACTACGACACGTGTGCGCCACTACATCCACCAGTATATATGTACATACACATTCGCGACCAGAATGATAACACTACCAACGCTTCGACCAGGTGGGTCCCGACTGTCAGGAACTTGCTTGCCTGCGAAAATGTAGCTGGTTGGTCCCAGTAGTCAGGGGGTGAATCATTTTTTTTGCTCGGACGCACTTCCTTGCGTGCGAAGATGTAGCTGGTGGGTCCCAGTAGTCAGGGGCAAACATTTTTTTTGCGAAATACGGTGGCCCGTCCGGTGGGTCCCCACTGTCAGGTGGAGGAATAATTATTTTGCATGTAATAAGGAGGCACTTCCTTGCTGCGGCCGTGGACCCGGTATCGGCCTCTCCACGTCAGATCCACGTCCGATGGAAGCCGTTCCTTGACCACGTTGACCACGCCGCGCCGAGAGCACCAGGCGGTGGGCGGCGACAATGCCTAGGAAGGGGACGACGCGGAGCCGGGAAGACGCGGCGATGGATGCCCGATCGAGAGGAGTACGAGGTTCACGGTTCGCTGCGGTGTGAGGCTGCCGTCGCCCCTTGAGAATAACGAGGGGTGCGGGTGAGTAGAGGGATGGCCTAGCCAGCGGTGGGAGTAGTAGGGGGCGGTGAGGCCTCCACCGCATCGCAGCTGGCCACGGGAGGCAGGAGCACGAGGCACGACCGGCGCTGGTTTGGGCCGCTGGAGCAAGAAGACCAGAGGTTGAAGAAGCACTACGGCCGTTGGATGGACATCATACGGTCACTGGAGCTAGAATCGTGCATATTGACTAAGTTGACAAAGCCCTCCGTCCCCGTCAACTTAGTAGGCCCACAAGTCAGCCTCCCACCAAGGTGGGTCCCAGCTATCAGGGGGTATTCATTTTTTTGTGCGTAATAAGGAGGCAGTTCCGGTGCGTCCGAGATGATGCAGGGGAACATTTTTGTGAAATACGGTGGCCCGTCGGTGGGTCCCTAGCATCGAGGGCAAACGTTTTTTCGCGATATCTTGGTGGGCATCCGGTGGGTCCCTCGCTGTCGGTGGAGGAATAATTATTTTCAGCGTAATAAGGAGGCACTTCCTTGCGGCTGCCGTGGACCCACTGTCGGCCTCTCCACGTCTGATATTCTTCCGATGGAATTCGGCCCTTGACCACATTGACCACGCCGCGCCGAGAGCACCGCGGCGGTGGACGACGGCGAGGCCTAGGAAGGGGACGACGCGGAGCCGGGGAAGACGTGGCAGTGGATGCCCACGCGGAGAGGAGTACGATGGTTCACTGGTTCGGCTGTGTTGCCGTCGCCGCAGAATAACATGGAGCGTGGGTGAGTGGAGTGGAGGGATGGCCTAGCGAGCGGTGGGAGTAGTATGGGGGCGGTGAGGCCTCCGGCAGACACACTGGCCACGGAGGAGGCAGGAAGCGGTGCACGACCGGCGCTGCTTTGGGCGGCTGGAGCAAGAAGACCAGAGGTTGAAGAAGCACTACGGCCGTTGGATGGACATCGTACGGTCAGTCGAGCTAGAATCGTGCATATTGACTAAGTTGACAAAGCCCTTCGTCCCCGTCAACTTAGTAGGCCCACTATACTGGGTCCCAGCTAGCAGGGGGAGTATTCATTTTTTTGTGCGTAATAAGGAGGCACTTCCTTGCGTGCGAAGATATAGCTGGTGGGTTCGAGCTGTCAGTGGCGGTAACGTTTTTTCGCGAAATACAGAGGCCTTTTCGGTGGTTCCCAGATGTCAGGTGGAGGAATCATTATTTTGCGTGTAATAAGGAGGCATTTCCTTGTGTGCGGCTGTGGACCCAGCTGTCAGCCTCTCCACGTACGGTCCACTTCAGATGCATGTCGGTCGTTGACCACGCTGACCACGCCACGCCGAGAGCACCAGGGCGGTGGACGACGGCGAGGCCTAGGAAGGGAATGACACGGAGGCAAGGAAGACTCAGCAGTTGTTTTTGTTTCCCACGCGGAGGGGAGTACTGTTGCACGAGGGTTTTGGTTAAATCTGCCGTCACGGAGAATAACATCGTGTGGGTGAGTAGAGGATGGCTAGGCCAGCGATGGGAGTCGGTGGGGCGGTGAGGCTCTCTGGCAGCACAGCCAGCCGTGGGGAGGAGGAGCAGAGTAGTCCCTTGGCGCTTGTTTGAGCGGCTGGAGCAGGAAGAGCAGAGATTGAAGAAGCACGACGGTCGTTGGATGGACTTCCAATAGTATACATGCCATCTGTGGAAAGCCTCAAATCTGTGGAAAACATCATACAACCCATCTGCCATTATTTCAAATAATTTACAGCCCATTTGCTAATTCTTACGGGTTTTTTTGGAGCCCATATTCTTTTTGTTAGCATTACAGCCCATATTGTGGCCACGGTTAAAAAATTATACGAACTTTTGCATATGTCGGTGCGGTCTGAACTGTTTTTAATCCCGAAATTTCGAATCACATTCAGACTGATTTAAAAAATAAATGTATATCAATATAAAATCCAATAAATTGTCCACGCATAAAAATCAACACAATTTAAAATCTCGAAATGAAAAAAGATATTTGAAAATAATTGCCGGTTTGATGTGTTTTAAAAATGTACAGCCCATTTCTCATTACTGATAGGCCATTTTCTCGGCCAGCCGAATGAAGCTCTCCTCGTCTTGAAAGATTTGCAACCCAACAGGCCTGATAAAGCGACTTACTTGACCAATCACAAAAAAACTAGGCTAGCCATTTTTAGAAAGAAAAAAAGTACTGGGCTGGTCTGTGGTAAACATAAAAGAAAAGGCTGTCTAGACAGGCCAGAGTGTCCCGCACAGCCCAGTTGACACCCTGCTTCCGTCTCAAAAACAAATTAGATAAATGCCACTCCAATTATGGCGATTCACAAAAATTCCACTGCAATTTCCAAACTTTGAAAAATGCCACTGCAATTTTTGCAAATTTTGAAAAATGCCACTGCAGTTTGCAAACTTTGAAAAACGCCACTCCAGACTTCGAAAAATGCCACTAGAAATGGCATGAAATAGCATTTTTCAAAGTTTGGAAATTGCAGTGGCATTTATCGGATACACCAGATTTGGAGTAGCATTTATCAAATTAACCCAAAACAAATAACTGGGCGAGCTGCTGGGTCCCTGGTGTCAGCCGCTCATTGTGCAATTCTTTCGTTTATTGACTACATTTACAATGGCATGGGACCCAGATGTCAAAAATCCACTAGGCGGAGCCATTTTTTTATTGGCTTGAAATAAGGAGGCACTTGCTTCCATACTGCCATGACCTGGGCGGGTCCCTGCTGTCATCCTCTCCACGTTCAATCATCTCCTGATTGTGTACGCATCAACTTGCTAGGCCCACAAGTCAGCCTCTAAACCCGTGGAGGACAAATACAACCCATTTAAAAAATAACAGCCCATTCCATACGTTCAAATGGAAAGTTCAACATTCAGAGCAAAGTAACAGGTCTGATCCACATATAGAGTACTGAACTTCCACGTTGACAACCATCATAGCCAAGTTAACTATCTACTCCCACTAACACTCTATTAGCGTACAAGTACTAACTTACTCTTAGCTAACTAGACGATGTCGGCCGCCATCTGCTGTCCATGCTAAACGCCGGCACCGGTGTCCTCCGCCTCGCCTCGGACTTGCCAGAGGTGCGATAGGGCGTGTTACTCGTGCGCGTTGGCCCTTTCCATGCCGGCGTGGTCCACCGAAGCTTCGGCTTCCAAGCGGGAAACCCACTTGACGAGCTGGTAGTAAAAATCGGCGTCGTGAACGCGTGCGTGCCCGACAGCCTCCAGGGCTATTTGCCGGGCGCCGGCCTCCACGTAGTCGGCCCAGTTGCGGGCGCTCCAACAACTCCTCGATCTCCGCATTGCGATCTAAAGACACATAAAATGCCTCCTCCCTCCGTCTGCCATCCGGTGAAAACCCGAACACTAATTCCGGTGATGACCGCCTCCGGCGTCGCCTACCGCGGACGGGCGGGGGCATGGCGGACGTGGCGAGCAACGTCGGGCCGGTGGGGGCTTATGAGGATATGGCAAGTTGGGTCACGGTGGCACCGGAGAAGGCCGGGAAACAATACTTATAGGCGGAAGGTAGTGCGACGGTCATCGGAATTCAATGCATAATGGCTTAGCGCGCCAGCTTGCCGTGGAAAACTAGAGAAACGGAAATTATGACTGTGATGTCCCGTCCCGCCTGGGTCGCACGCCGGCATGGCGGTCAATCGAGTGCACTCGAATAATCTCCCTCCTTGTCAATAATGATTCCACGGATTTAAAGCGTATCTTTTTTCGCATAAGTTAGCTGCCTTAATTACGGCCGGCTGCATGCGCAGCACTCGTAATCGCCGCGAGCGAAGACGCTGGCAACATCCAACGAGTTGCAGCCGAGGGCACGCATGCAGCCACTTAAATCGCTGGAATTAATTAGGCTTAAACTTCTGCATGCCGTTAATTATTGCCAAGCCTTAGTCTTGCTGCTTTGCTCACGGGACTAATAAACCCGGACGGAGGGAGTACCTTGGTTGGTGAGAGGTTTGAATTAAGCCATGCAAACTGGAAAGGAGGTACTAGTACGTGCGTGATCTGCTATTTATTCGTGTAGGATCGAGTAGGTCGTTTCTTTAATTGAGCCCTGCAAACCGGAAAGGAGGTAGTACGTGCGTGATCCGCTATTTATCCGTGTAGGATCGATAGTGTAGCTTGTCAGTTTCTTCAGAGGTAGGCATTTTTATCCATGTAGGATCGATAGTGTAGCTTGTCGGTTTCTTCAGAGGTAGGCATTTTGTTCAAAAACTGCCACCGCATCTTCGTCATAAATAAAACTGCCAGAGCGCATTTGCAAGGCTAGCTAGTGATCGATCAGTAACTTGTAAACACTGAGCGAATAGAAATAAGTAACTGTTAATGCATCTCAATGATTCATAGATCATATACAAATATGTAGCTCCAAAAGCAAAGATCAGCCACTTCGGATATTGTGTCGCAACTAAAACTAACTAGTACGATTCCCATACATAAGATCAACATGTTAATGCATCTCAATGATTCACAGATCATATACAAATATGTAGCTCCAAAAGCAAAGATCTAGAAAAAACATTTGTTCTTCCTACTAACATGGATGCTTCTCTTGGCCAACATTCAGTACAGACTAAAAGACAAATTTGTTTGTGAAGTCTACAATTCCTCTTGCAAACGTAAGTGGTTTCACCAACAGCTGGAACCATGAGAATGAACCACACATGATGGAGGAACATCCACTACAATATGATTTGGTCTTCTCTCGATCACACCGCGAGACTATTTTCGGAATACAAACTTTAACTTAGGCAAAATGATGCCCATTGTATAATCAGACCATAGCAATGAAGCACCTAGTGTTGGCCAATAAATAGTACAATACTACTTTTCTGCAGTCCATGAAGTGACAATCCAATCTTTCAGTGTCTATTTTCAAATGCCACTGCATGCAGTGACTATACTATTCTCTTGTGCAGTTCAACCAAAATTGCGGACACTTTGTTTGTTTGCTAAATAGCAACGGGCAGACATCTCTGTCTGCACAAATATCAAGCAGCTAGTAAACATATACCACACCTTGTATTTTCAGTTTAAACATGTCTCTTCCGCTTAGCATCTGTCATGTTACGCACTAGACAATCTGATCTGATTATGTTTTGCCTGGACAATTTCATACTGAATTGATTTGCTGGTTGAGTAGAAATATAGCGCCTATTCTTCATCAGACCAAGGATATCCATGTTCGCAGTGATGGAAGAGGTGAAATCGATACAACCGAAATTGAGCATCCAATCATTGAATCATGTCCTGCACCTCCAATGTAGGTCCACCACGCCAATAAATTCACATGCAAACCACTAGTATTACTATCTAATGACAACACAAAAGAGTAGCAAGATAGTAGCAAACCATGTACCTTCGTAATGAACAGCTCATAGTGCCACCAATTGGATATAAAGGTTTGGAAGAAAACATGCTCCTAATGTTGAACCAGTTGGACTTTTTGTGCAGTTCCACTAAAATCGAGCATCCCTGTTTGCATAGATATTGAAAGTGTGATTACTCTAAAAGTGGCACTAGTTGAAGCATAGACTCACAAACATAAGCATTCCAATTTCTTAATGGGAAAAGGTAGCAAGACTGTTTCTAACCACCTGTTTGAAGGAATAAATAAAGCAACAATGGTGATGTCGGGAAGGCATACATAGTTTTTCTCGGAAAAGTGAGCCATTCTGACCTTTCCTCTTCTTTTAAGCAAATTTTGTGCAGTTCTACTAAAATAAAATGCCATCACCGCCTTGACAATTCAGTGACACTGTACAAAAGGAAATGACTTAACATTACATGACACTGTACAAAAGGAAATGACTTAACATTACATCATGATGTCAGGTATGTAGTCGACAGGCATTAGAGACAAACATACAGACCTCCTCAAGAGAACAGCCGGAGGAGGAGGTGCCCACTCTTGACCTTTCCTCTTGTCTTCATAATTGTCTGTGCAGTTTAACCAAAATAAAATGACATCAGCGCCTTGGCATTTTGGTGACACTGTACAAAAAAATTAACTTATCTCATGAAAGTGAGGTATGTAATCTATAAGCATTAACAGTGCAAATATCTGAAGGTAGTAACAAGTTTCATCGTTGGTATATTGGCTGTGTAACAGTATTAGAATGCCTTAGCTGAAAAGTCTTTAATACATCCACAATCAACAGCTAACCCTGAAATAATCCAGTGACATTAAATGGCATTGCTTAAATTTATCGGTGGCATTAGACTGAGAGTGGCATTAGTTAAATGTGGCATCACTTTAGCAGTAGCATTGCTTGACTCAACTGTTGGCGTTATACTAACAGCAAAAAAAGTGCCAATATGAGCATGGGAGGCCCATTCGGACAGTGGGCGCACCAGTACGATGTACCTCCACGGACGCAGAGTGGTGAGGGAGGTATGGTTGCCCATAGCAACAAATATCCAGGCAGCATATGTGGATTATGTCCCATTTTTGTTCTCTTTAGCCACTTTTTTCCTATGCGAGGACAACAAACCGATCGACCTGGTCATTCTCTATTGCGTTGTCATGCCTTTCTACCCTTCTTCAACCAAGAGACACGAGACTCGTTCCTTAGCTACTGATTTTCCCCTTTTCAACCTAGATGCGGGTTCGATGCCTACTCTCTTGGACAGTATAGTCTCCCTTCCTTTCCTTATTCAACCCAGACATGGATTAGTCTGCATGAAGTAGGGTTTCCTTTAATAGTGCAAATTTTTATGGTTTTCGTCTGTGTGGCCAGCAGAGCAGAGGATAGCAAATTGGGAAGATGGTGGAGTGGAAATAGATCCACATGCAACGAGGTGGCAGATGGGGCAATAGAACAAGGTTATGGTTCGAAAAGATGTAGCATACCTGAGGGTCTGCGGGAAGTGGCTTCGCTCGTGGTCGTCGTCCTCTGCACACACTACGGCAGCGAGCTTGGGGATGGAGGCCATCCCGCGCGGGCGCTAGGTCTGAGAGGACGGCCTTGTCGTCAGTGCGTGACCTCGCTCGCTGACGACGAGTGCGTTAACGCTGCACGTCCTTTTCTTCCTCAGCGGATCTATGACCACCGGTGAGGAGGGAGAGAGGGGTCATCTTTTTTAGATCTAGAGATAGGGTGGTAGTGTGAGAAGCAAGTGGGCAGCCCTTAGCAAGAAAGCGCTGAAGCTCCAGCCTATATATCTTTTTTATACTACTAGTACTGGAGGTGGAGTAGTGGTAGAGTAGTTTATATTTTCTCTGCGTCTGATGCAGTTAGTCGTGCTTCAAAACTGATCGGCACGCCACTAAAAAAATAAAGGTCGATAACTAATGCGGCACCTCGGGCCAACGCGGCCAGATCACATTTTGCATGAGAAATTACACACCATGTTTCGTTGACATATGGTCCCGTTCCAACATATCAGTGAGACGACGGCGAGCAGTAGGAGTATTTCCGAACGGACGTGTAGGCCGAGGTGCCTCTTCGTGAACCGTGGCAAACTCGCAACCGTCTACCGACTCTTCGCCTTTGCCTCTCGATTTGGAACTGCTGTCGCACACTCTTCCTCTCCCTCCTCCATTTTCCTTCAGCCCTTCACCCTTTCTTCTGCCATTGTTCGATCGTCTTCTCCATGGAGGGAACAGGCCAGAAATGACCCCGTTATTCTTGCCCTGATCTGAAAGATGACATGGTGGAGGAACTCATTGATTGGTGCGACGTCATCACCTCAGCTAGCATGGCAGGTTCGTTCAAGCCCATTCTCGACTCAACTAATAACATCATTACAAGGAACCCAAGAATCAAGGAGCGGTTTGATCTCCCCTATCTTCTTCGCCGTGACCCTGATGACTAGCGCCGGCACGACGGAGGCCTCGCCCTGTGCAAGTTGATGCCGCTTGATAATGATACATATGATGTTAAGATGCCATCGCTTGAGGGCAAGGCTTGGGCAGGCGCAAATGGAGATTGGGTTGTTTATATTGGGTACAACTGCGTGTGGGAACTTGTAAATGTGTACATTCATCACCGGGTTCCACTTCCAAAAATCTCATACTGCCCAGAGGTTGAGCACACCGGTATTCTACGCACGTTCAAATATGATCATGGTGACTGTCTTCTACGGAAGATAGAAATTTGTCGAGTTCCCAACTGCTCATGGAACTACAACAACTATGAAGTTGTTGCTATCTTCGACAAGCTTGTTGCCGTCCTTGATGGTTTGACTCGATGGATATTGCTCAAAAATCAGTTTCTGTACACAGATGAGTACTGTGATGCAATTCAATGCGAGGGCCTTGTGTTTGCTGCCACCACTCGTGGCACTGTTTTTGCATGGGATCCTCGTTGTTTCGGTACGTTTGTCTTCCACCGTGATTATAATTGTTTCATCCACATGCATGCGGGTTAGCAAGTTTCCCTTTACTAATTAACCTTCTTCTTATGTTTCCAAGGTCCTGTGAACATCCCACCACCTATACTTTAAAAAAATTATAACCAAGGGGGAGATGACGATGGTGATGATGACGAGCAGCGCCCATATACTCTATGGCGCCTGGCAACTAATTCCGATGGATCACCTCTTATTTTGTGTATACAGCCCACTGATGATGTTACTGCTAAGGAAGCACGTGTCTCCCATGGTCGCACTCTCCGGACCTATTACAACACCCGTTGCATGGTATTCGGGATGGATACTAGTGTGCTAGCACCAACTCCTTCTCCCGGGTACAGAATTTATAGTCTTGGAGAAAACTCTCTCTTCCTTGGAAAGAACTATCCAATGATGGTGAAAGGCGATCCAACTGTTGTTGACACATTTATGAGAAGCAACTATGTCTATACCTCGGACATTTGGGTGGTTCCCTACCCTGGTACTGATATAGTAGGCCGCTTCAGCCTGGATGATCAATCCTGCGTTGGTCTCCAGATCGACAATGGATGGCCTGTCCCAGAGAATCACTTGTGGTTCAAAGCAAGCGTTTCCAACGCCGAGGAATGGTTGAGTTGAAGTTCATTTCATTGCTTGTTATTTGTTGTATGGTGAAAACTTTAGTATTTATAATGTATCCTCATTGTCGATGTGGGTTGATGACATGTCCTATGTAATAAAATGATATGCCTGTGATAAACTTACTAAATTTATGAATGGCTTTCGAGTCGCTTCTCTGAGTGAGTGGTGTGACGAGGCAAAAAAATATTTTCCGAATACATAATTGTACGTGCATTGCAACAGGTTATCGGATGAGGCTAATCAACAATAGTAGTACACTATTTGTACTCCCTCCATCTAGGTGAGTAAGTCACCTTACGAAAATTAGATTTTCCAAAATGTTTAGGCGCCGTTCATTAACTTTCCATCTCGATGCCATACTGCCTTGTTAGCCCAGTGGCCTTCCCCTCTGCCTCATTGTCTCCCATGGAAACCCCTTTCCTCCCTTTTTTTTGCGCGGGCAAGGATCAATGCATGCAACACGTCCATGCGGTTATTAGGCAAGAAATAAAAGCGCTTTGCATGCCATTACGATGGCCTGCATGGGTAGCTAATAAGGCATCCTCTTAACTGCTGTGATTAAATGTTGTGTTTATAAGAGAGAAATATTATTCTTTTCCACCAATCTGCTTGCTCCTAGGTCGTGATGCACCTTCTAATACAACTTATTCACCTAGACGGAGTACTAGCTTCACATGCTTCGCGCGTCGGGCGGGTGTTTTTACTGTAGCCATATGTTAATGTGTTCACTGACGTAACCAGCACCTCGAATCCTCGATCCTAGTACTATATAGTAGGAGTAAGTAGTAGGAGTAGTAGGGTGGCATGGGCCAGAACAAGCATTCACGTGCAAGAGTACGGCACACGCCACCACCACGACATCCATCTGACACCGTATTATTTCTTGGAGTCCGTGCTAGAGCAATCTCTTCAACCTCGTCATTTCTCTAACTTCAGCCATCGCACGGCGGGCGAGGTGGGGGTTTGCCGATAGTCGGTTTCCTTAACTGCGGTCCCACTTGTAAGGCCAACTCAAACGCACGACCCCAAACGGACCTCCATTTTGCACGAACTCCAATGATAATTTTGACTATAAAATCAAGACCAAAGAAAACAAGAACCACAAGAATACATTTTACTACTCCTGTAAGTTGGATTAGTGCCTTCTCGATGCATTTATTGTTGATCTGCGGAGGCTCGATCTTGCGTGCTTCTTTCTTCTTCGAGTGTAAAGAAGTAGACGTTGCTTCCTCGCATCTAGTCTCATGTCTAGCCTCTATTCTAGTAGGAGTATCAACAAGTGCACTAATCTCATCTCTAGCCTCTGTGCTACTAGCTAAAAGTGATAGAACATCTACTAAATTGCGCTCTATCAATATATGGATGTACTCTTCTTCCCAATACAAAAACTTGCATCCATTCTAATCCCTCAAATCGCACAATACATGCCTTCTATTTGTCAAAATATATATGTATCTAGACATGTCTTAGTATATAGGTACATCCATTTTTGGACAAATGGAAGTCAAGTATTTTGGAACGTGGGGAGTACACAATATTTTTTTTTAAGTTAGCACAACTAGTCTAATCCGAGAGCAGAACCGAAGATTTGGTCGGGTTCTTCCTCCTTTTGCCGACATGTGGGACATCCAGCATCCAGGTCGTGTCATGAAAGAAAATAGAGTGGTAGTTGAAGCCACGAGATGTGCATCTTGGGTTAAACTGTAAATAGAATATTACTGCTCTTGAGTAACTCCAAAAGCGGCCACCGAAGATCTTTATTGGATTTGTTTTTCATCACCAGCATGTCGAGGTGAAAGATGTGCAGGTTTAGTGGGTCCTCTTGCGTTTTCACTGACATGTGGGGCCGCATGTGAGCAAACAGACGATGGGCTCCACGCGTCCGTTGGCTGGCTGAGAAGAGAGATAGAGGAGGGCTGAGCACGGACTGTAGGAAATTTGTTCTACGTACCTCGATATAGGCTCGATATAGTGGGGTGGCATGGGCAATAACTAGCATTCACGTCTAGCAGTACGGCACACGCCACCCACACGAGTCCCATCTGACACCAATTTCCTTGGAGTCCGTGCTACAGCCATCTCTTCTCCCTCCTGTTTTCTCAGCCATCGCGCAGTGGGCTGGGTGGGGGTTTGCCGATAGTCGGTTTGCTCAACTGCGGTCCCACTTGTAAGTGAAAATGCAACACCGCACGCATTCCCGCTTGAGCGGCGTGCCGGACCAACCGTGTGGGGGTGCGAAGCAAACACGACAGGCTTTTCCTTTTGAACTCGTAAATTGTAAAATTTGGTTCTGCTCCATGGCGCGACCGATAGATAGAAAATAACGATTTTGCCTAGAGTAATGAGAAGTTTGGTTCTGGCGCCGTTCATGCATGGAGTACGTACGAAAATTATGAAGTTGATGCGAAAGGTAAGATAATTACTGTAGTATCATATACTACTACATGGATTTGACGGAAAGATAAAAATACATACGGATCCATCAACGTTCAACGACATCCTCGCGCCCTAGTGCGTCGGGTCACCAACCGACGTGTGAGGAGCAGCGGTGTTGGCAGCGAGCTCAATGTGCTTCTGAACAGTGCCGTCCAAGGTTGCCCTGCGGTCCAAGAAGGCCAGCGTCCTATCGTCCTCCTCTTGCATGTAGTAGTCCTTGTGGACGATTTGCGCGTAGACGTGGGTGATTATGTCGATGGTGTCTTGCTGAGCCAGGCGCTGCGCGGCGAGCGCGACCTCGAGGTGGACATTCACCGGCACGACGGCGGGCAGTCGCATGGCCACCAGTGTGTCGAAGAGGTTGTCACCATAGTGGTCGTTGAGGGTGGCGGGCATCGCAGAGCCTGGGCACGTCGGCTGGAGGCTTACGTCAAAGTCGTCTGCAAGCTTCTTGACGACGGTGAACTTGTTGAGGAAACCGACGAGGACCTCGTCGAACAAGGAGACAAAGCTGTCTTCCAAGCGGCCCCTCGCCCTGGCGGCCTCAAGCAATACTACCTGGAGACGTTCCTCAGTGCCGGGCCGCAGGCCAGCGTCGTGGACCATCTGGCACAGCCGGCTGATGCTCGCGCTCATCGCCTCCATGGGTCTAGCGTAGCTTCTAGTCAACTGATCTTGCGATTCGAGTGATCACTCTTGCCCTTGGTTAGCGTGCGTAGGTGCGTAGGATTTCGTACTACTCCTCGGCCCTCTACTGCACCTGCCTTTGGTTGTATCATAGGTGGGCCAGCCACCCCCTAGGCCCACCTGTCATTCACCCAAAGGCAGTTGCCGTAAGTCAATGAAGTTGCGTCCCCCTCCGTGCCGGTGCAGTATAGTCATCTCACCGGACCTCTAGTTGGGGCCAAACGACAGAAGTTTGATGTTTACTGGTTTATTGGTTCCCTTTGCATTTTGCGCCAAGTTTTGACCTTTGATTTAACTAATAAAATGTTAATGCATGTAAACAAAAATGTTGTGTAAGTCACCTTACGAAAACCAAATAATCCCAAAATACTTAGGCACGGTGCATTAACTCCCTCCTTGTTTCTTATTTCGTGACATATCAACCAATGAGAGATGTGGGCCGTGCATGCTTTCAATGACTTGAGACTACCAAACATGACATGCAGTGTTTAGTTCATTGCATGTAATCCTATTAGTACTCTAGTTAGCAAAAAACATTAAGTTCTCTCACGATAGGAATAAAACACCATGTATTTATTTACAGAGGAGTAGTACATTTTTGTGACATGCATTACTAGATATTGCTAGTCAAATACTAAAATCCAGATGGGCGTGGTAGTACTCCTAAATCTAGACGGTGGTGCTACTAGTACTAGTAGTAGTACTACCAATGTAGTAGTAGGAGTACTAGCACTGTACTACCCGTTGGTCAAATTATTACGTGCTGCTCCTCACAGTGAAGTGACAAGACCCTGCGCCAGAGATGACACCTGAGTATAGGCGCCGTGTTCGGCATACCATAGTCAGCCTCACTGTCTGCAGTCACTATCATCATGGTTGTAGAGCTAGCCTGCTTACAACTAGCCCTGTTCGACATAATTTCCCATGCATAGATGCCCGTGCATTGCACGGAACAGCAAGATTGGGGGTGGACGGCTCCGGCAGCGGCCATCGCGCCAGATTTTTCCATGGCCTTTTAGATATGGTGGGGGAGGAGATAAGGCTGATTGTGAGAGACAAGGAGTTGTTTGTAAATAGGGAACAAGTGCGGGCATCTTTTTGTAAAAATGGAGAAGCATGGTTTGTATGCGTCAGATCTAGATCCGACGGCTATTGGTGAAAGACGGGAGGCACAACATCATCACCAACTCAGGACCTGTTTGATTTGCAGGATTTTGAAAACACAGGAATAGGACACGACAATATTACATGTTTCAAACTGATATTACAAATGTTAGGAGTAATGCTGCACCTACGAAGAGGGAATTACTAGGAAGTTTACGTAAGAACTTTCGTTACTTTAGGTGGATGCAGCATTATCGTACAAACTAAAATCCACCGCATACGACAAGTCACTAATGGGCAAATAAGTTTTCGAGTCTCCGCCACTTGATGTTTCAAAAACAAATTCAGCTTCTGCGGAGACTTTGTCATTTAGGCTTAGACGCTTGCGGTGATCAGCACGCCATTCATTGTTGCGCCAGAGAACACCAAACCTCATTACCTTGAGCACACTTGCGTCCAGAACAAAGAACCTGGCCAATTTAATCTCAGATGTGCTGCCTCGGTAGTCGATCAAATCAATATCTGTAAGATGGAGATTAAGGCATTCGATGAGATTGTTATAGTGCAGCACATTTTTCACTTTCGGGTCTTTTTTTATCTGCAAAAGAAGAGAACATATTAGAGCAGCTGACTGCATAAGATTGTCGTGTCATCAAGAGGTACCAATATCATTCTCTCATACGATAGGGTTGGCTGGCTAGTGATATTTTTCTCTCTCTCTCTCTCTCTCTCTCTCTCTCTCTCTCTCTCTCTCTTTCTGTTTCCTCTCATTTAACTAGGAGCACGTGAAGAGCTTGGGCATTTGTTGCCTTCCACTATGTAGCAGATGCCATATTTCGCAAAAGTATGCCACATAATACGCATCGATGTCAAATCAAAAGATTTTCGCACCGCTCTCGCGATGTGAGAGAGTTGGCACCGCTGTGCACACAGACGCACATGTATAAACAAATCAATCAAACCAACTACACCAGCCTCTCACTCTCCCAAACAAGTGTTTTTTTATTGCCACAGTCCTCTCTCTCTCTCCCACGCAGTGTTTTTTCATTGCGTGAGTTAATTTGGCACCGGAGCAAAGTAGGTGATCCAGATTGGGACACCAGGTGAGCAATGGAGGGGCATCGATGCCAAATGCATCACAAGTGAATTTGGCACATGTTTTGGCCTACATAGCCCACTTTTGTACTCCCTTTGTCCCAAAATTCTTGTCTTAAATTTTTCTAAATACGGATGTATCTAGTTACATTTTAGTGTTAGATACATCCGTATCTAAACAAATGTAAGACAAGAATTTTGGGACGGAGGAATACTACTCAGTATTTAGTATAAAATTTTGACCATAGATTTACCTAAGAAAATGCCAATGCATGTCACTAAAATTAAACCATTTGAAATTATGTTCAAATACTGAATCCAACGATAAAGTTCTTAGTGACATGCATTAACATTTTGTCGATTAAATCTATGGTCAAATTTTGATACTACAAAATTGGAAGAGTAAACAAGGACGGAGGTAGTACTTGCTCTTAGGGTAACCATAGAGTTCTTGGAGTAGTCTAAGTTACTTTCCACTATGACTAGCCTAGGCTACTATAGTAGTACAAGCATAAAAAGCGATGCGGTGATCACGTGAGGAAAAATACTAAAAATATTTCTTTCGGTGCAAAGGCGAGATGCAGTTTTGAACACTACACTTGTCATCGTAATTTGGGAAAATTACGAAAAAATTGAGCTACGTTGTGATTACCGTTTACTTATAGGAAAGAAGTTTCACCTGGATGAGTAGCTTCTCCGTGCACGGAAAGCACGTAAGGAATCCAATAAATTGATCCAGATTGGGGCCGATAGATTTTAGTGCTAAGATCTTCACTGTGCGCATGGACTGGGTCAAGCTTGTGGGGGACGGCTATAAATACATCAAGAAGAAATTTAAAAATGTGAATTTCAAGAAGACGGAAAAGAAGATGGGTGTTGTACCTGAATGATAATGGATCCAATAAAGAGTTCGGAGAATTTGGCAGACGAGTACACCAACGCTGTCAATTTCGGCGCGTCAATGTCCCTGATTTTTGTTAGACCTTCTAGATCCGATACAAGCTGGAGTGATCTCTTCCCAATTGATGTCTTGTTGCGGGGCCAACAAGACACATAAATCCATCGGAGATTCGTCGAGGCGACGTGGAGGCTAATGAACCCGTGGATCTGCTCAAGACGAAGGTACTCGAGCGCAGTACAGCTGCGGAGCAGGTGCTCCATAGCCTTCTTCAAGATGACAACGTCGAAGAGGTCGAGCTGCTTGAGTTGAGGGAGAATAAGGGCGGGCACGACATTAATCTGGGGAAGATAGCAGGAGCTGAAGCTGGCGCGGCGCAGCGTTGGCGTGAGGCGGAGCACGGACGGCGGCAGAGAGCGACATCGTCCAGCTTCAAAGCTGAGCTCCTCGAGCTGATCTAGGGCGGGGGATAAGAACCACTCGTCGAACTTGGGTTGGACCTTGCAGTTGGTACTGAACATGTGGATGTCAAGGCGTTTGGCTGGCCCAGGGTGCGATGAAAGGATCTTGGAGACTGCGGCCATGCGTTTGCAATCCCCGTCGCAGAGGCAGCTGTCGACGGTGAGGTTGAGAGGGACGCAGCACCAGAGGGGGCGCCACCGCCGGGAGAGCAGGGTGGTCCGCACGGCAGATTTGGTGGGAGGAGGCCGATGATGACGAGCAGCATGTCATCGGGAGGCTCTTGATGAAGTCAGGCTCG
The DNA here is from genome assembly GCA_021605205.1 of Aegilops longissima. Taxonomy (NCBI): domain Eukaryota; kingdom Viridiplantae; phylum Streptophyta; class Magnoliopsida; order Poales; family Poaceae; genus Aegilops; species Aegilops longissima. The sequence goes on along the minus strand of CM038679.1, from coordinate 398,378,289 downwards.
CCGGATCACGTTTTAGCTCGAGCCGCCTCCGCTTGTTGGCTGCCTCGCCGTCCATCTCAACTGGCGGCGACGCCGTGTACACGTGTGTTGGTGTGTGTTGTGTGCTGGGTGTGCTTGAGTCGTCTTACATGCATGCCGCCTTGTGCAGTGGTGAATTGTCTTGAAGTCGTCCTTCACACGCAAGAAGTTTGTCCTCAATCGCCCTCAATTTACTAGCATGCGGGTGCTACCCGAGTGGTTTCAACTTTGTTTACTTCACGCGTGTCGATGGGCCTCTAGTTTACTTATTTTCACCCACCGCCACATGGGCCAGCACACGAAGATCTGAACTCGGTGACAAGGCAGCATGTGGATTGGTTGACCGGTCAACTAGCCAATATCTGAGCTATCTGCTGACATAGTGAGAGTATAATCCGTCGGTATAGAGAGTTCGAGTGAGAGGGAGGCCCGTGAGAGATATAGCAGAGAGAGAGAGAAAGAGCTACTCCCTCCGTTCGATAATGTAGTTCAATATTTTTTAAGTCAAACTTTTGAAACTTTGACCAAGTTTATAAAGAAATTACTTATAGCTACAATACCAAAGATAAATCATAGTATGAAGTAAGTACATGTTATGATGAAGCTAATGATCGTTCAGATGTAAATGTTTTCTCCACATATACCTGGTCAAACTTTTACGAGGTTTGACTTTTCAAAACATCCATATGCTTATGGACGTGTGAGTCCCTAACTAGAGAGGGAGAGAGTGAGAGAGTGAAAAAAGTGTGTGTGCGTGTGTGAAAGAGACATGGACAACACACGATAAAAGTAGAGAAAAAGCATGCGTGTCTTATGCAAACATATCACACATGGATCTTCGACAACGGAGGTAAGGTGAGGAGATAGTATGTGGTTGTTTGGAACCGAGAGAGCAAGACCCCTAGCACGCGGCCAAGAGGGGTCTGACAAACAAGGGAGAGAGGTCGAGAGAGATGTACGGAGAAAATGCAGACATGGGGAGGAGAGAGTGTATGTTTATCATAGAGAGATCCCCTGGATATCGTGATGGGACTACATGGGTGGGAGATCGAGTGACAAGGTGTGTGCGCGATAGAAGATGCCCCGAGAGATATCGATATAGACGTATGGATGGAAGGAGACAATCGTGTGTTCTCGATGGCTAGTAAGAGATAATCATACTTAGGAGGGAGTGCTTGCGCCTATGATGGAGTGAGGATTATGGTACTTAGGGGGTGCGTGTCACATGGAGAGAGAACAAGGGCGGAGAGTGTTGGATGGGTCTATTTGTATAGCGCGAGCGAGACATGTGTATGTGTGAACCAGGAGATATAAGGCAAGTTTGGCTTGCGCCCCGAGCATCTTTTGCCCGGCACAGGGGTTGTGGCTGGATTTCATGCAGGCTTGTTTGGTTGCTACCTGTGAAAAAGAAAGCCCATCCGCCTGGGTTCCTTGCACTTTAATTAGCCTAGCTGAACTCCAGACAACGCAGTAGCTTTCGCCCAGCGACCGATTTGAACGCTGGCGTGCTGTCGTGTGGCCACGAGGCTAACAAACAACATGGATGGATATTAGCATTAAATAATTGATGCATGGATTGATTGATGGGACGTTGATGCTTTGCCTGGCCCAAGCATGAACCAAATGCTTCAGCACCACACAAGCCTGGCCAGGCAGAAATATTTTACATCTCACCTCCACACCAGGCGAGACCGCCATCAAGGCATGAGGGTCAGTCACGAACCAAACTGACCAATAAAGTTTGAGAGAGATTGAGGAGCCCCGATAAGGCTGAGTGGTGCGTCAGATAGCTGAGAGGGGGAAAGAGATATTCCATCTTCTCAATAATGCAGTGCATGTAAATTCTTTAGAAGTCAAACTTTGGAAACTTTGATCAGGTTTATGCAAATGTTATTTATATCTACCAAAGATACATCATACAAAACTACATCTCATGGTGAATCTAATGGTATATGTTTGCCATACTAGATGTAATTCTTTTTCTCCACGTACATGGTCAAACTTTGTGATGTTTGACTTTTCAATAATCTATATGCTATGGACTGAGGAGAGTGCCTCAGTCGAGACAGATCAAGTGCGTGTGAAGGAGAATGAGTAAGTGTGCAAAAAGAGTATGTGTGTGAAAGAGAAAGTGACAACAAACGATAAATTAGAGAGAGTGTGTGTTTTTTTGTTTCTTATGCGAACATATCACGCATGCATCTCCGAGATGGAAAAGCGAGGCGAGGAGATACACGAAGATAGCTAGTGTGTGATTGTTTGCAACGGAGAGAGACACCCCTGTAGCACATGTCCAATAGAGGTCTGGCCAACAAGGAACAAAGGTCGAGAGGGACACATGGATGGCATGGATGCATGGGGAGGGAGAGAGGGTGTGTTTGTGATAGAGAGATCCCGTCGAGATCGTGAGGGGACTATATGGGTGGGAGATTGAGGGAGTGCATGCGCGATAGAAAGATGCCCCGAGAGAAATCGAGATAGACCATGCACATGTTTGTGATGGAGACTAAGATTAGCTAGTCATATACATATAGGGGGGACTGCGTGTGCCTGCAATTGAGTGAGAGACCATCATACTTGGCTAGCTGGGCATGAGATTGTGTGTGTGCGCGTGTGAGATGGAGAGAGAACGAGGGGGAGATATAGAGTTTTAGATGGGCCTATCAGTGCAGTGAGATATGCATGTGTATGTGTGACCAGTGGATGGAGAGTTTGAGAGAGGGGGAAGAGCTCCGAGGCGACATAGTGGTGCATGAGAGAGTTATGGGCAAAGAGCCAAGGAATTTGTGTGCGTATGATGAGTGCACCCAAGATATCTAGCTTGGACTAGCTAGAGTATCATACATAGTGTGCGAGAGAGACGTATAGATTGTGTATATATGCATGCGAACTAGAAAGAACCCCTCCCCCCCACACACACACACAAAGAGAGAGAGAGAGAGAGAGAGAGAGAGAGAGAGAGAGAGAGAGAGATGGAGAGAAAGGGAGAGGGACCAACAAGGTTTTGTGTCGGATGCGTGCGACATAATTGAAGATTGTCGGCGAGAGAGAGAGAGAGAGAGAGAGAGAGAGAGAGAGAGAGGGGGAAGAGCTCCGAGACGACATAGTGGTGCATGAGAGAGTTATGGGCAAAGAGCCAAGGAATTTGTGTGCGTATGATGAGTGCACCCAAGATATCTAGCTTGGACTAGCTAGAGTATCATACATAGTGTGCGAGAGAGACGTATAGATTGTGTATATATGCATGCGAACTAGAAAGAACCCCTCCCCCCCACACACACACACAAAGAGAGAGAGAGAGAGAGAGAGAGAGAGAGAGATGGAGAGAAAGGGAGAGGGACCAACAAGAGTATGACATAAGAAGAGAGAGAGAGAGAGAGAGAGAGAGGGACCAACAGAGAGAGAGAGTGAGAGATCGAGAGAGAGAGAGAGAGAGAGAGAGAGAGAGAGAGAGAGAGAGAGAGGAGAGAGAGAGAGAGAGAGCAGGAGTCCGGGAGAGGGGAGGTCGTGTTTTATGCATCAAAGACTGATATAAACCATGTTCCGATATAAACTTGCATTCAAATATTTAAATTGGAGAACATGTTATCGCAATCCACACATGAACGGATATATGTGTATATCAAACAAGTTCATTAATTTGACTTTCAACATGTTCATGGAGTACTATAATCTTGTACAACATGCTACTCGATTGAGGTGTTCAATTTTGGATTTAGTTCACTATTTTGACCTCTTGAGCGAGCTATTTCATTGAATCGAGATATTTCATTTTGGGTTTGATTCGCGTTTTTGAGTGGGTCAACTATTTGTCATATAGTAAATCGTTAGCAACGAGCATGTAAAAACACATTACTCCCGAGCATCATCTATCCATCTAAAAAAGAAGTGGCAAGCTAATATTTCAAAATTTGGTAAGGTAGACATGGATGCTCGTTCTCCCAAAATTTGAACGAACCGTTAAACATCCTCTCTGCTTTCGATGGAATTCGCCGAGCAAATAAATGGAGACGCGAGATTACCGTCCTATGTGGGACACGCATCAATTGGCCCGTTGTACATCGAGGGTAGGTTCGTAACTTCATCCAAGCGCGCCTTCTCCTCACCGCGGGACGGCGGGGTATGGCGGACGGGCGAGCAACGCCGGGCCGTGGGGCTTATGAGGATATGGCAAGTTGGGTCACGGTGGCACCGGAGAAGGCCTGGAAACAATACTTATAGGCGGAAGGTAGCGCGACGGTCATCGAATTAATGCATAATGGCTTAGCGCCAGCCTTGCCGTGGAAAACTAGAGAAACGGAAATTATGATCAGATGTCCCGCCCCGCCTGGTCGCACGCCGCATGGCGGTCAATCGAGTGCACTCAATCATCTCCTCCTTGTCAATAATGATTCCACGGATTTAAAGCGTATCTTTTTCGCATAAGTTAGCTGCCTTAATTACGGCCGCTGCATGCAGCACTCGTAATCGCCGCAGCAAAGACGCCGGCAAGATCCAACGAAGTCGCGCCGAGGGCACGATGCAGCCACTTAAATCGCTGGAATTAATTAGGCTTAAACTTGCATGCCGTTAATTATTGCCAAGCCTTAGTCTTGCTGCTTTGCTCACGGACTAATAAACCGGACGGAGGGAGTACCTTGGTTGGTGAGAGGTTTGAATTAAGCCATGCAAACCGGAAAGGAGGTACTAGTACGCATGCGTGATCCGCTATTTATTCGTAGGATCGAGTAGGTCGCTTTTAATTGAGCCCCGCAAACCGGAAAGGAGGTAGTACGTATGCGTGATCCGCTATTTATCCGTAGGATCGATAGTGTAGCTTGTCAGGCTTTTCTGAGGTAGGCATTTTTATCCGTAGGATCGATAGTGTAGCTTGTCGGTTTCTTCAGAGGTAGGCATTTTGTTCAAAAACTGCCACTTCGATCTTGCGTCAGCAAATAAAACTGCCAGAGCGCATTTGCAAAGTTAGCTAGTGATCGATCAAGAATTTGTAAACACCGAGCTAATAGAAATAAGTAATCGTTAATGCATCTCAATGATTCATAGATCATATACAAATATGTAGCTCCAAAAGCAAAGATCAGCCACTTCGGATATTGTGTCGCAACTAAAACTAACTAGTACGATTCCCATACATAAGATCAACATGTTAATGCATCTCAATGATTCATGATCATATACAAATATGTAGCTCCAAAAGCAAAGATCTAGAAAAACATTTGTTCTTCCTACTAACATGGATGCTTTCTTGGCCAACATTCAAGACAGACTAAAAAGACAAATTTGTTTGTGAAGTCTACAATTCCTCTTGCAAACGTAAGTGGTTTCACCAACAATGGAACCATGAGAATGAACCACACATGATGGAGGAACATCCACTACAATATGATTTGGTCTTCTCGATCACACCATGAGACTATTTTCGAATACAAACTTTAACTTAGGCAAAATGATGCCCATTGTATAATCGCACCAAAGCAATGAAGCACCTAGTGTTGGCCAATAAATAGTACAATACTACTTTTCTGCAGTCCATGAAGTGACAATCCAATCTTTCGTTCTATTTTCAAATGCCAACGCATGCAAAGGACTATACTATTCTCTTGTGCAGTTCAACCAAAATTATGGACACTTTGTTTGTTTGCTAAATAGCAACGGGCGACATCTCTCGTCTGCACAAATATCAAGCAGCTAGTAAACATATACCACACCTTGTATTTTCAGTTTAAACATGTCTCTTCCGCTTAGCATCCGTCATGTTCTCGACTAGACAACTGATATAGCTTATGTTTTGCCCTCGACAATTTCATACCGAATTGATTTGCTGGTTCGTAGTAGAAATATAGCGCCTATTCTTCATCGCACCAAGGATATCCATGTTCGCAGTGATGGAAGAGGTGAAATCGACACAACCAAATTGAGCATCCAATCATTGAATCATGTCCCGACCTCCAATGTAGGTCCACCCTGCCAATAAATTCACATGCAAACCACTAGTATTACTATCTAATGACAAAGACAAAAGAGTAGCAAGATAGTAGCAAACCATGTACCTTCGTAATGAACAGCTCATAGTGCCACCAATTGATATAAAGGTTTGGAAGAAAACATGCTCCTAATGTTGAACCAGCTTGGATTTTTTGTGCAGCCCACTAAAATCGAGCATCCCTGCTTGCATAGATATTGAAAGTGTGATTACTCTAAAAGTGGCACTAGTTGAAGCATAGACTCACAAACATAAGCATTCCAATTTCTTAATGGGAAAAGGTAGCAAGACTGTTTCTAACCACCTGCTTGAAGGAATAAATAAAGCAACAAAGGCCGATGTCGAAGGCATACATAGTTTTTTCTCGAAAAGTGAGCCATTCCCGACCTTTCCTCTTTTTTAAGCAAATTTTGTGCAGTTCTACTAAAATAAAATGCCATCACCGCTTTGACAATTCAAAGGACACTGCATAAAAGGAAATGACTTAACATTACATGACACTGCATAAAAGGAAATGACTTAACATTACATCATGATGTCGTGTATGTAGTCGAACAGCATTAGAGACAAACATATGCACTCTCCTCAAGAGAACAGCCGGAGGAGGAGGTGCCCACTCTTGACCTTTCCTCTTGTCTTCATAATTGTCTCGGCAGTTTAACCAAAATAAAATGACATCAGCTTTGGCATTTTGGTGACACTGTACAAAAAATTAACTTATCTCATGAAAGTGAGGTATGTAATCTATAAGCATTAACAAAGGCAAATATCTCAAGGTAGTAACAAGTTTCATCGTTGGTATATTGGCTGTGTAACAAGATTAGAATGCCTTAGCTGAAAAGTCTTTAATACATCCACAATCAACAGCTAACCCCTGAAATAATCCAAAGGACATTAAATGGCATTGCTTAAATTTATCGGTGGCATTAGACCGAGAGTGGCATTAGTTAAATGTGGCATCACTTTAGCAAGAGCATTGCTTGACTCAACACATGCTATACTAACAAAGCAAAAAAGTGCCAATATGAGCATGGGAGGCCCATTCGACAAGCATGACCAAGACGATGTACCTCCACGGACGCAGAGTGGTGAGGGAGGTATGGTTGCCCATAGCAACAAATATCCGTGCAGCATATGTGGATTATGTCCCATTTTTGTTCTCTTTAGCCACTTTTTTCCTATGCGAGGACAACAAACCGATCGACCTGGTCATTCTCTATTGCGCTTGTCATGCCTTTCTACCCTTCTTCAACCAAGAGACACGAGACTGCTCCTTAGCTACTGATTTTCCCTTTTCAACCTAGATGCGGTTCGATGCCTACTCTCTTGGACAAGATAGTCTCCTTCCTTTCCTTATTCAACCTGCATATGGATTAGTCTCGCATGAAGTAGGGTTTTTTAATAGTGCAAATTTTATGGTTTTCGCCTCAGGTGGCCAGCAGAAAGCAGAGGATAGCAAATTGGGAAGATGGTGGAGGAAATAGATCCACATGCAACGAGGTGGCGATGGGGCAATAGAACAAGGTTATGGTTCGAAAGATGTAGCATACCGAGGGTCATGGGAAGTGGCTTCGCCGTGGTCGCCGCCCTCCGCACACACTACGGCAGCGAAGCTTGGGGATGGAGGCCATCCTGCTGGCGCTTAGGTCCGAGAGGACGGCCTTGTCGCCGCGCGTGACTCGTCACGACGACGAAAAGCTAACGCTGCACGCCCTTTCTTCCTCATGGATCTATGACCACCGTGAGGAGGAGAGAGGGTCATCTTTTAGATCTAGAGATAGGTGGTAGTGTGAGAAGCAAGTGGGCAGCCCTTAGCAAGAAAGCGCCAAGCTCCACTTATATATCTTTTTTTATACTACTAGTAATCGGAGGTGGAGTAGTGGTAGAGTAGTTTATATTTTCTCCGCAGACAGCATCAGCTTAGTCGTGCTTCAAAACTGATCGGCACGCCACTAAAAAAATAAAGGTCGATAACTAATGCGCACCTCGGGCCAACGCGCCAGATCACATTTTGCATGAGAAATTACACACCATGTTTCGCTGACATATGGTCCTGCTCCAACATATCGCTGAGACGACGGCGAGCAAGAGGAGTATTTCCGAACGGACGGTAGGCCGAGGTGCTCTTCAGGAACCGTGGCAACTCGCAACCGCTCACCGACTCTTCGCCTTTGCCTCTCGATTGGAATGCTGTCGACACTCTTCCTCTCCTCCTCCATTTTCCTTCAGCCCTTCACCCTTTCTTCCGCCATTGTTCGATCGCCTTCTCCATGGAGGAACAGGCCGAAATGACCCCGTTATTCTTGCCCTGATCCGAAAGATGACATGGTGGAGGAACTCATTGATTGGTGCGACGCCATCACCTCAGCTAGCATGGCAGGTCTGCTCAAGCCCATTCTCGACTCAACTAATAACATCATTACAAGGAACCCAAGAATCAAGGAGCGGTTTGATCTCCCTATCTTCTTCGCCGGACTGATGACTAGCGCCGCACGACGGAGGCCTCGCCTCGCGCAAGTTGATGCCGCTTGATAATGATACATATGATGTTAAGATGCCATCGCTGAGGGCAAGGCTTGGGCAAAGCAAATGGAGATTGGGTTGTTTATATTGGGTACAACTGCGTGGGAACTTGTAAATGTGTACATTCATCACGGGTTCCACTTCCAAAATCTCATACTGCCCAGAGGTTGAGCACACCGGTATTCTACGCACGTTCAAATATGATCATGGTGACTGTCTTCACGGAAGATAGAAATTTGTCGAGTTCCCAACTGCTTATGGAACTACAACAACTATGAAGTTGTTGCTATCTTTCATGCTTGTTGCCGCCCTGATGGTTTGACTCGATGGATATTGCTCAAAAATCAGTTTCTGTACACGATGAGTACCGTGATGCAATTCAATGCGAGGGCCTTGTGTTTGCTGCCACCACTGTGGCAATCGCTTTTGCATGGGATCCTCGTTGTTTTGCACGCTTGTCTTCCACCGTGATTATAATTGTTTCATCCACATGCATGCGGGTTAGCAAGTTTCCTTTACTAATTAACCTTCTTCTTATGTTTCCAAGGTCCCGTGAACATCCCACCACCTATACTTTAAAAAATTATAACCAAGGGGAGATGACGATGGTGATGATGACGAGCAGCGCCTATATACTCTATGGCGCTCGCAACTAATTCGATGGATCACCTCTTATTTTGTGTATACAGCCCATCGATGATGTTATCGCTAAGGAAGCACGGTTCCCATGGTCGCATTCTCCGACCTATTACAACACCTGCTGCATGGTATTCGGATGGATACTAGTGTGCTAGCACCAACTCCTTCTCCCGGTACAGAATTTATAGTCTTGGAGAAAACTCTCTTCCTTGGAAAGAACTATCCAATGATGGTGAAAGGCGATCCAACTGTTGTTGACACATTTATGAGAAGCAACTATGTCTATACTCGACATTTGGGTGGTTCCCTACCCGTATCGATATAGTAGGCCGCTTCACTCGGATGATCAATCCCGCGTTGGTCTCCAGACGACAATGGATGGCCTGTCCTGCAGAATCACTTGTGGTTCAAAGCAAGCGCTTCCAACGCCGAGGAATGGTTGAGTTGAAGTTCATTTCATTGCTTGTTATTTGTTGTATGGTGAAAACTTTAGTATTTATAATGTATCCTCATTGTCGATGTGGGTTGATGACATGTCCTATGTAATAAAATGATATGCCTGTGATAAACTTACTAAATTTATGAATGGCTTTCGAGTCGCTTCTCTGAGTGAGTGGTGTGACGAGGCAAAAAAATATTTTCCTAATACATAATTGTACGTGCATTGCAACAGGTTATCGGATGAGGCTAATCAACAATAGTAGTACACTATTTGTACTCCTCCATCTAGGTGAGTAAGTCACCCACGAAAATTAGATTTTCCAAAATGTTTAGGCGCGCTCATTAACTTTCCATCTCGATGCCCGCCCGCCTTTGTTCGCCAGCGAAGCTTCCCCTCTGCCTCATTGTTCCCATGGAAACCCCTTTCCTCCCTTTTTTTATGCGCTGGCAGGATCAATGCATGCAACACGCCCATGCGGTTATTAGGCAAGAAATAAAGCGCTTTGCATGCCATTACGATGGCCTGCATGGGTAGCTAATAAGGCATCCTCTTAACTGCTGTGATTAAATGTTGTGTTTATAAGAGAGAAATATTATTCTTTCCACCAATCTGCTTGCTCCTAGGTCGTGATGCACCTTCTAATACAACTTATTCACCTAGACGAGTACTAGCTTCACATGCTTCACAAGGCCAAGCGGGTGTTTTTACTGTAGCCATATGTTAATGTGTTCGCTGACGTAATCAGCACCTCTAATCCTCGATCCTAGTACTATATAGTAGGAGTAAGTAGTAGGAGTAGTAGGTGGCATGGGCCGTAACAAGCATTCACGCAAGAGTACGCACACGCCACCACCACGACATCCATCCGACATCAGATATTTCTTGGAGTCCGTATAGAGCAATCTCTTCAACCTCGCTATTTCTCTAACTTCAGCCATCGACGGCGGGCGAGGTGGGGTTTGCCGATAGTCGGTTTCCTTAATCGCGTCCCACTTGTAAGGCCAACTCAAACGCACGACCCCAAACGGACCTCCATTTTGCATTTAACTCCAATGATAATTTTGACTATAAAATCAAGACCAAAGAAAACAAGAACCACAAGAATACATTTTACTACCCCCGTAAGTTGGATTAGTGCCTCTCGATGCATTTATTGTTGATCTCATGGAGGCTCGATCTTGCGGCTTCTTTTCTTCTTCGAGTGTAAAGAAGTAGACGTTGCTTCCTCGCATCTAGTCTCATGTCTAGCCTCTATTCTAGTAGGAGTATCAACAAGTGCACTAATCTCATCTCTAGCCTCTGTGCTACTAGCTAAAAGTGATAGAACATCTACTAAATTGCGCTCTATCAATATATGGATGTACTCTTCTTCCCAATACAAAAACTTGCATCCATTCTAATCCCTCCGTCGCACAATACATGCCTTCTATTTGTCAAAATATATATGTATCTAGACATGTCTTAGTATATAGGTACATCCATTTTTGGACAAATGGAAGTCAAGTATTTTGGAACGTGGGGAGTACACAATATTTTTTTTTAAGTTAGCACAACTAGTCTAATCCGAGAGCAGAACCGAAGATTTGGTCGGGTTCTTCCTCCTTTTGCCGACATGTGGGACATCCAAAGATCCAGGTCGTGGTCATGAAAGAAAATAGAGTGGTAGTTGAAGCCACGAGATGTGCATCTTGGGTTAAATCAGTAAATAGAATATTACTGCTCTTGAGTAACTCCAAAAGCGCCACCGAAGATCTTTATTGATTTGTTTTTCATCACCAAAGATGTCGAGGTGAAAGATGTGCAGTGTTTAGTGGGTCCTCTTATGCTTTCACCGACATGTGGGGCCGCATGTGAGCAAACAGACGATGGGCTCCACGCGTCTGCTATTGGCTGAGAAGAGATAGAGGAGGGCTGAGCACGGATCAGGAAATTTGTTCTACGACTCGATATAGGCTCGATATAGTGGGTGGCATGGGCAATAACTAGCATTCACGCCTAGCAAGACGGCACACGCCACCCACACGAGTCCCATCCGACACCAATTTCCTTGGAGTCCGTACATGCCATCTCTTCTCCTCCTGCTTTCTCAGCCATCGCGCAGTGGGCTGGGTGGGGTTTGCCGATAGTCGGTTTGCTCAATCGCGGTCCCACTTGTAAGTGAAAATGCAACACCGCACGCATTCCCGCTGAGCGGCGTGTCGACCAACCGTGTGGGGTGCGAAGCAAACACGACAGGCTTTTCCTTTGAACTCAGAATTGTAAAATTTGGTTCGCTCCATGGCGCGACCGATAGATAGAAAATAACGATTTTGCCTAGAGTAATGAGAAGTTTGGTTCGCGCCGCTCATGCATGGAGTACGCACGAAAATTATGAAGTTGATGCGAAGGTAAGATAATTACCGTAGTATCATATACTACTACATGGATTTGACGGAAAGATAAAATACATACGGATCCATCAACGCTCAACGACATCCTCGCTTCTAGTGCGCCGGGTCACCAACCGACGGTGAGGAGCAGCGTGTTGGCAGCGAGCTCAATGTGCTTCAACAAGGTTGCCCAAGGTTGCCTCGCGTCCAAGAAGGCCAGCGCCCTATCGCCCTCCTCTTGCATGTAGTAGTCCTTGTGGACGATTTGCGCCAGACGGGTGATTATGTCGATGGTGTCTTGTTGAGCTGGCGCTGCGCGCGCGAAGCGACTCGAGGTGGACATTCACCGCACGACGGCGGCAGTCGATGGCCACCAAAGGTGTCAAGAGGTTGTCACCATAGTGGTCGCTGAGGGTGGCGGCATCGCAGAGCCCGCACGCCGGCCGGAGGCTTACGCCAAAGTCGCTCGCAAGCTTCTTGACGACGGTGAACTTGTTGAGGAAACCGACGAGGACCTCGCCGAACAAGGAGACAAAGCTGTCTTCCAGCGCCCTCGCTCGGGCGGCCTCAAGCAATACTACCCGAGACGCTCTCGCCGGGCCGCAGCCGCCGTGGACCATCTCGCACAGCCGGCCGATGCTCGCGCCATCGCCCATGGGTCTAGCGAGCTTCTAGTCAATCGATCTTGCGATTCGAGTGATCACTTGCCCTTGGTTAGCGTATGAGGTGCGAGGATTTCGTGATTACCTCGCCTTCATCGCACCTGCCTTTGGTTGTATCATAGGTGGGCCAGCCACCCCTAGGCCCACCTGTCATTCACCCAAAGGCAGTTGTCAGAAGTCAATGAAGTTAAGGCGTCTTCGCGTCGTCAAAAAGATAGTCATCTCACCGACCTCTAGTTGGGGCCAAACGACGAAGTTTGATGTTTATCGTTTATTGGTTCCTTTGCATTTTGCGCCAAGTTTTGACCTTTGATTTAACTAATAAAATGTTAATGCATGTAAACAAAAATGTTGTGTAAGTCACCTTACTAAAACCAAATAATCCCAAAATACTTAGGCACGGTGCATTAACTCCTCCTTGTTTCTTATTTCGTGACATATCAACCAATGAGAGATGTGGGCGTGCATGCTTTCAATGACTTGAGACTACCAAACATGACATGCAGTGTTTAGTTCATTGCATGTAATCCTATTAGTACTCTAGTTAGCAAAAAACATTAAGTTCTCTCACGATAGGAATAAAACACCATGTATTTATTTACAGAGGGAGTAGTACATTTTTGTGACATGCATTACTAGATATTGCTAGTCAAATACTAAAATCCAGATGGACGGGTAGTACTCCTAAATCTAGACGGTGGTGCTACTAGTACTAGTAGTAGTACTACCAATGTAGTAGTAGGAGTACTAGCACTGCACTACCCGCTGGTCAAATTATTACGTGCTGCTCCTCACAAAGGAAGTGACAAGACCTCGCGCCAGAGATGACACTGAAATAGGCGCCTGTGTTCGCATACCATAGTCAGCCTCACCGTCGCAATACTATCATCATGGTTGTAGAGCTAGCCTGCTTACAACTAGCCCTGTTCACATAATTTCCCATGATAGATGTCTGCATTGCACGGAACAGCAAGATTGGGGTGGACGGCCCGCAGCGCCATCGCGCCAGATTTTTCCATGGCCTTTAGATATGGTGGGGAGGAGATAAGGCTGATTGTGAGAGACAAGGAGTTGTTTGTAAATAGGGAACAAGTGCGGCATCTTTTGTAAAATGGAGAAGCATGAGTTTGTATGCGCGATCTAGATCCGACGGCTATTGGTGAAAGACGGAGGCACAACATCATCACCAACTCAGACCTGTTTGATTTGCAGGATTTTGAAAACACAGAATAGGACACGACAATATTACATGTTTCAAACTGATATTACAAATGTTAGAGTAATGCTGCACCTACGAAGAGGGAATTACTAGGAAGTTTACGAAGAACTTTCACATTTTAGGTGGATGCAGCATTATCGCACAAACTAAAATCCACCGCCTCGACAAGTCACTAATGGGCAAATAAGTTTTCAGTCTCCGCCACTTGATGTTTCAAAACAAATTCAGCTTCAGGAGACTTTGTCATTTAGGCTTAGACGCTATGTGATCAGACGCCATTCATTGTTGCGCCAGAGAACACCAAACCTCATTACCTTGAGCACACTTGCCCGTAACAAAGAACTCGCCAATTTAATCTCAGATGTGCTGCCTCGTAGTCGATCAAATCAATATCTGTAAGATGGAGATTAAGGCATTCGATGAGATTGTTATAGTGCAGCACATTTTTCACTTTCGGTCTTTTTTATCCGCAAAAGAAGAGAACATATTAGAGCAGCTGATCGCATAAGATTGTCGTGTCATCAAGAGGTACCAATATCATTCTCTCATACGATAGGGTTGGCTGGCTAGTGATATTTTTTCTCTCTCTCTCTCTCTCTCTCTCTCTCTCTCTTGCTTCTCTCATTTAACTAGGAGCACGGAAGAGCTTGGGCATTTGTTGCCTTCCACTATGTAGCGATGCCATATTTCGCAAAAGTATGCCACATAATACGATCGATGTCAAATCAAAGATTTTCGCACCGCCTCGCGATGTGAGAGAGTTGGCACCGCCAGCACATGCACGCACATGTATAAACAAATCAATCAAACCAACTACACCAGCCTCTCACTCTCCCAAACAAGTGTTTTTTATTGCCACAGCCCTCTCTCTCTCCCACGCAGTGTTTTTTCATTGCGTGAGTTAATTTGGCACCGAGCAAAGTAGGTGATCCAGATTGGGACACCAGTGAGCAATGGAGGGCATCGATGCCAAATGCATCACAAGTGAATTTGGCACATGTTTTGGCCTACATAGCCCACTTTTGTATTTTTTTGTCCCAAAATTCTTGTCTTAAATTTTTCTAAATACGGATGTATCTAGTTACATTTTAGTGTTAGATACATCCGTATTCAAACAAATGTAAGACAAGAATTTTGGGACGAGGAATACTACTCAGATTTAGTATAAAATTTTGACCATAGATTTACCTAAGAAAATGCCAATGCATGTCACTAAAAATTAAACCATTTGAAATTATGTTCAAATACTAATCCAACGATAAAGTTCTTAGTGACATGCATTAACATTTTGTCGGGCTAAATCTATGGTCAAATTTTGATACTACAAAATTGGAAGAGTAAACAAGGACGGAGGTAGTACTTGCTCTTAGGGTAACCATAGAGTTACCGGAGTAGTCTAAGTTACTTTCCACTATGACTAGCCTAGGCTACTATAGTAGTACAAAGATAAAAACGATGCAGTGATCACGGAGGAAAAATACTAAAAATATTTCTTTCGTGCAAGGCGAGATGCAGTTTTGAACACTACATTTGTCATCGTAATTTGGGAAAATTACGAAAAATTGAGCTACGCCAGATTACTGCTACTTATAGGAAAGAAGTTTCACCGATGAGTAGCTTCTCCGCACGGAAAGCACGTAAGGAATCCAATAAATTGATCCAGATTAAATATAGATTTTAGTGCTAAGATCTTCACTGTATGCATGGACCTGGTCAAGCTTGTGGGGACGGCTATAAATACATCAAGAAGAAATTTAAAATGTGAATTTCAAGAAGACGGAAAAGAAGATGGGTGTTGTACCCGAATGATAATGGATCCAATAAAGAGTTCGAGAATTTTGCGACGAGTACACCAACGCTGTCAATTTCGGCGCGCCAATGTCCCTGATTTTTGTTAGACCTTCTAGATCCGATACAAGCTGGAGTGATCTCTTCCCAATTGATGTCTTGTTGCGGGGCCAACAAGACACATAAATCCATCGGAGATTCGCCGAGGCGACGTGGAGGCTAATGAACCCGTGGATCTGCTCAAGACGAAGGTACTGAAAGAAGACAGCCGCGGAGCAGGTGCTCCATAGCCTTCTTCAAGATGACAACGTCAAGAGGTCGAGCTGCTTGAGTTGAGGGAGAATAAGGGCGGGCACGACATTAACTGGGAAGATAGCAGAGCTGAAGTCGGCGCGCGCGCAGCGCTGGCGTGAGGCGGAGCACGGACGGCGGCAGAGAGCGACATCGCCCAGCTTCAAAGCTGAGCTCCTCGAGCTGATCTAGGGCGGGGATAAGAACCACTGTCAACTTGGGTTGACCTTGCAGTTGGTACCGAACATGTGGATGTCAAGGCGCTTGGCTGGCCCAGGTGCGGCGAAAGGATCTTGGAGATCGCGCTACATGCTTGTAATCCCCGCCGCAGAGGCAGCTGCCGACGGTGAGGTTGAGAGGGACGCAGCACCAGAGGGGCGCCACCGCCGGAGAGCAGGGTGGTCCGCACGGCAGATTTGGTGGGAGGAGGCCGATGATGACGAGCAGCATGTCATCGGGAGGCTGATGAAGTCCAGGCTCGCCGGATGCGGTTTTGGCTCGAGCCGCTTGTTGGCTGCCTCGCCGTCCATCTCAACCGGCGGCGACGCCGTGTACACGTGTGTTGGTGTGTGTTGTGTGTTGGTGTGCGCGAAAAGGCCCTTCAGGCATGCCGCCGCAGTGGTGAATTGTGCGCGAAAAGGCCCTTCACACGCAAGAAGTTTGTCCTCACGCGCCTCAATTTACTAGCATGCGGGTGCTACCCCGAGTGGTTTCAACTTTGTTTACTTCACCGCGTGTCAGATGGGCCTCTAGTTTACTTATTTTCACCCACTGCCACATGGGCCAGCACACGAAGATACAGAACTCGAGCTGACAAGGCAGCATGTGGATTGGTTGACCGGTCAACTAGCCAATATACGGAGCTATACGCTGACATAGTGAGAGTATAATCCGTCGGTATAGAGAGTTCGAGTGAGAGGGGAGGCCCGTGAGAGATAGCAGAGAGAGAGAGAAAGAGCTACTCCCTCCGTTCGATAATGTAGTTCCAATATTTTTTTAAGTCAAACTTTTGAAACTTTGACCAAGTTTATAAAGAAATTACTTATAGCTACAATACCAAAGATAAATCATAGTATGAAGTAAGTACATGTTATGATGAAGCTAATGATCGTTCCAGATGTAAATGTTTTTCTCCACATATACCTGGTCAAACTTTTCTGAGGTTTGACTTTTCAAAACATCCATATGCTTATGGACGTGACAGAGTCCCTAACTAGAGAGGGAGAGAGTGAGAGAGTGAAAAAGTGTAAAAGTGTGTGAAAGAGACATGGACAACACACGATAAAAGTAGAGAAAAGCATGCGGTCTTATGCAAACATATCACACATGGATCTTCGACAACGGAGGTAAGGTGAGGAGATAGTATGTGGTTGTTTGGAACCGAGAGAGCAAGACCCCAGCACGCGCCAAGAGGGGTCTCACAAACAAGGAGAGAGGTCGAGAGAGATGTACGGAGAAAATGCGACATGGGGAGGAGAGAGTGTATGTTTATCATAGAGAGATCCCCGGATATCGTGGATGGGACTACATGGGTGGGAGATCGAGGACAAGGTGTGTGCGCGATAGAAGATGCCCCGAGAGATATCGATATAGACGATGGATGGAAGGAGACAATACGTGTTCCTCGATGGCTAGTAAGAGATAATCATACTTAGGAGGGGGAGGCTTGCGCTTTATGATGGAGTGAGGGATTATGGTACTTAGGGGGTGCGGTCACATGGAGAGAGAACAAGGGCGAGAGTGTTGGATGGGTCTATTTGTATAGCGCGAAAGTAGACATGTGTATGTGTGAACCAGGAGATATAAGGCAAGTTTGGCTTAAGGCCCCGAGCATCTTTTGCCCGGCCCGGGTTGTGGCTGGATTTCATGCAGGCTTGTTTGGTTGCTACCCGTGAAAAAGAAAGCCCATCTCGCCTGGGTTCCTTGCACTTTAATTAGCCTAGCTGAACTCCGACATCGCAGTAGCTCGCCCAAAGCATCGATTTCAACGCCTGCCGTGCTCGTCGTCGTAGGCCACGAGGCTAACAAAGAACATGGATGGATATTAGCATTAAATAATTGATGCATGGATTGATTGATGGGACGTTGATGCTTTGCTCGCCCAAGCATGAACCAAATGCTTCAAGACTACACAAGCCTGGCCAGCAGAAATATTTTACATCTCACCTCCACACCAAAAGACCGCCATCAAGGCATGAGGGTCAGTCACGAACCAAACTGACCAATAAAGTTTGAGAGAGATTGAGGAGCCCCGATAAGGCTGAGGAAAGGCCGATAGCTGAGAGGGGGAAAGAGATATTCCATCTTCTCAATAATGCAAAGGTATGTAAATTTTTAGAAGTCAAACTTTGGAAACTTTGATCAGGTTTATGCAAATGTTATTTATATCTACCAAAGATACATCATACAAAACTACATCTCATGGTGAATCTAATGGTATATGTTTGCCATACTAGATGTAATTCTTTTTCTCCACGCACATGGTCAAACTTTGTGATGTTTGACTTTTCAATAATCTATATGCTATGGATCGAGGAGAGTGCCTCACGAGACAGATCAAGTGCGTGTGAAGGAGAATGAGTAAGTGTGCAAAAGAGTATGTGTGTGAAAGAGAAAGTGACAACAAACGATAAATTAGAGAGAGTGTGTGTTTTTTGTTTCTTATGCGAACATATCACGATGCATCTCCGAGATGGAAAAGCGAGGCGAGGAGATACACGAAGATAGCTAGTGTGTGATTGTTTGCAACGGAGAGAGACACCCCTGTAGCACATGTCCAATAGAGGTCTGGCCAACAAGGAACAAAGGTCGAGAGGGACACATGGATGGCATGGATGCATGGGGAGGAGAGAGGGTGTGTTTGTGATAGAGAGATCCCACGAGATCGTGAGGGGACTATATGGGTGGGAGATTGAGGGAGTGCATGCGATAGAAAGATGCCCCGAGAGAAATCGAGATAGACCATGCACATGTTTGTGATGGAGACTAAGATTAGCTAGTCATATACATATAGGGGACTGCATGTGCCTGCAATTGAGTGAGAGACCATCATACTTGGCTAGCTGGGCATGAGATTGTGTGTGTAAAGGCAGGAGATGGAGAGAGAACGAGGGGAGATATAGAGTTTTAGATGGGCCTATCGAAAAGTAGTGAGATATGCATGTGTATGTGTGACCTGTGGATGGAGAGTTTGAGAGAGGGGGAAGAGCTCCGAGACGACATAGTGGTGCATGAGAGAGTTATGGGCAAAGAGCCAAGGAATTTGTGTGCAGATGATGAGTGCACCCAAGATATCTAGCTTGGACTAGCTAGAGTATCATACATAGTAAAAGTAGAGAGACGATAGATTGTGTATATATGCATGCTAACTAGAAAGAACCCTCCCCCCCACACACACACACAAAGAGAGAGAGAGAGAGAGAGAGAGAGAGAGAGAGAGAGAGAGAGAGATGGAGAGAAAGGAGAGGGACCAACAAGGTTTTGTGTTTCGGATGCGCATGATATAATTGAAGATTGTCAAGAGAGAGAGAGAGAGAGAGAGAGAGAGAGAGAGAGAGGGGGAAGAGCCCGAGACGCATATAGTGGTGCATGAGAGAGTTATGGGCAAAGAGCCAAGGAATTTGTGTAAGCGATGATGAGTGCACTCCAAGATATCTAGCTTGGACTAGCTAGAGTATCATACATAAAGTAGAGAGACGATAGATTGTGTATATATGCATGCGAACTAGAAAGAACCCTCCCCCACACACACAAGGATGGCATCAAGCTAGAACCATGAATCTTGAAGAGAATGGAGCAAAATTAAAGAGAAACTCTTCTTGGTCTTCAAAATTCGAGAATGACGACGAGAAACACCACCAAAATTGTTGAGATACTCGGTAGAATGAAAAGCAAAGAGGTTGATTCAACAATGAAATGGTTTGAAATTGATCTTGGAAAAGGCATGTGACTGATGGAATCCATTCTTACGTCACACTTGAAAAGAATTGAGAATAACTCCGGGGAAATTAAAAGAGTCAGGTAAGATCACAGGAAAAGACACGTGGGTTAGGGCCCTCAAAATAACCACCGTTAAAAAGGTCGCTTGGAAGAGAGATTGCATCGGTTGAATTAAATGGCTTGAATGAGATAATTATCTCCAGATAGCTTGAACGGATTGGGAATGGAAATGCGAATCTTCTGAGATATCTTCGGCACTCCGGAAACAAATGAATAACAAGAAGTGAAAAATTAAGAGGTGCACCGGCATGAGAAAACATTGTGAAAAGAGGAAAAGGGATAAGATCAACACCGAAATCTTGAATTAAATCCACCGGAGAAGAAAAGAACGAAGAATAATAAACTCGGAGCTTCCTTTAGCATCTTCATGAGAATCACCGGATAAGAGCATTGAGGAAAAGAATGAAGAGACTTCACATCCATACGATGGATATTAGATTAAGAAATCTGAGTCCTTGAAGAAAAGGGTGGGAGGGCGGGAAAACAACGACAACTAGGGAAGGTTGAAACAAACACCGTTGAGAAAACTTAGAATTGATCTCGCAAATGTTGAAATGATCAGATTTACTTGGAGAGAAGCACACGGTTGGAAAGAATTGAAAAGACGACCTTGATGAACAAGAAGGATTAGCATCCACGTAGAAATATGAGAACACCGTTTAGAATAAGGTATGGAATCAACACTTGGCATTGAAGCAACTTGAATACCACAAAACGGAACAAAAACAAAGGATTTGGCTTGCAGAATAAGCGGAACAAATACATATGATAGAGATTTACCCAATCCCATATCATGCATCATCGGAAAGATATTCTAGGAGCTACTTGAATTCCCACCTATAAACTCCGAAACTTTCGGTTATGCAATCTGGTGTTGGGGATCTGAGGGACACAAAATATATCACCCAAACTAACAATACCTAGATCCAGCTGTATCCATCCTTCAACACATAACCAAGAAAACCTTCGGAAATCGTGTACCTCGACCTTCGAAAAGCATCTGTTATACGAGTCATGGCAATACTCTCGAGCTCGCCCCAGTACTGGGTTATTGAGGTTATCTCACCAAC
The DNA here is from genome assembly GCA_021605205.1 of Aegilops longissima. NCBI lineage: Eukaryota > Viridiplantae > Streptophyta > Magnoliopsida > Poales > Poaceae > Aegilops > Aegilops longissima. The sequence continues at coordinate 398,357,286 of CM038679.1, read as the reverse complement.
AACTGCACAAAAGAGATTTTCGATGTCGGCAAAACTCAAGTATTCCAGAACTGCAACGATAAAATTGTGACGACAACACCTCGGAGCTCAACTCCCCGGGACACTGCCACAACCCCTAAATGTCAGGAGGCACCAAGAACAATGTTCTCGTCAACAAACCATCGGAACGATTCCAAGATACCCGCGTGATCCTAAATTTTTTTTTAGTGAAATTTGAGGAGAGAAGAGTCAAAACTTCTACGTCAGGAGACCTCACCAGAGCGACGAAGGGACTGAGGAGTAAAAAGAATCCTACTCTTCGATATATATAATCCTAAGACTCAAAACATTTTTTGTTCTAGACTCAACAAAGTCAGCGATTCAATCAAGAAGGGGCTCCTAAGTCGGGATGGCTCGATTACCAACATAGCGCCCTCGATGCGGCTATATCTCCCACGTGTCGAAGCACGACTTAGAGGCATAACCGCATTGAAAGCAATGTTGCAAGTGAGGTAATCTTCACACAACCCATGTAATACATAAGGAAAGAGATACATAGTTGGCTTACAATCGCCACTTCACACAATACATGAGTAAAGCATTACATCATACAGATACAATCAAGGTCCGACTACGGAACCAAAATAAAAGAAGACTACCCCAAATGCTACACAGATCCCCGATCGTCCCAACTGGCTCCACTCTTGATCAAGCTGAAACGAAACAACACAATGAACAAGATCTTCATCGAGCTCCTCCTTGAGCTCGGATGCGCCACCTACACGGTTTCATCGGCACACTGCAAACTGGTTTTGGAAGTATCTCGTGAGTCACGGGACTCAGCAATCTCACACCATGAGATCAAGACTATTTAAGCTTAAAGATAGGACAGGGTAGTGAGGTGGAGCTGCAGCAAGCGACTAGCATATATGGTGGCTACCATACGCAAATGAGAGCGAGAAGAGAAGGCAAAAGCACGGTCGAACAAATATGATCAAGACGTGATCCTAGAATAACCTACGTCAAGCATAACTCCAACACCGTGTTCACTTCCCGGACTCCGCCGAGAAGAGACCATCACGGTTACACACGCTGTTGGTGTATTTTAATTAAGATCAACTTCGGGTTTTCTACAACCGGACATTAACAAATTCCCATCTGCCTCATAACCATGGGCACGGCTTTGAAAGATAATACCTGCAGGGTGTCCCAACTTAGCCCATTATAAGCTCTCACGGTCAACAAAGGATATTCCTTCTACCGGGAAGACCCGATCAGTCTCGGAATCCCGAACTACAAGACATTTCGACAGCAATAAAACAAGACCAGCAAAGCCGCCCGATGTGCCGACAAATCCCGATAGGAGTCGCACGTACCTCGTTCTCGTGGCACACCGGATAAGTCAAGCTACGAGTAAAACCAAGCCTCGAGTTTCCCGTGGTGGCCCATGATCTGCTCGGTTCGGACCAACACTCGGAGGAGCACCGCCCGGGGGCTAAAATAAAGATGACCCTTGAGTCTGCAGAACCCAAGGGAAGGGGTATATGTGGTAGGTAGTCAAATGGTAAAACCAAGGTTGGGCCTTCTTTGGAGGAGTCTTATTCAAAGCGAACTATCAAGGGGTCCCATAAATCACCCAACCGTGTTAGGGACGCAAAATCCGGGAACATAATACCGATATGACCGAAACTAGGCGGCAAGAGTGGAACAAAACACGGGCATAAGGCCGAGCCTTCCACCCTTTACCTAGTATATAGATGCATTAATTAAATAAGATATATTGTGATATCCCAACAAGTAAACATGTTCCAACAAGGAACAACATCTCCATGTTCCAACAAGGAACAAACTTCATCTTCACCTGCAACTAACAACGCTATAAAGAGGGGCTGAGCAAAGCGGTAACATAGCCAAACAACGGTTTGCTAGGAAAGGATGGTTAGGGGCTTGACATGGCAATATGGGAGGCATGATAAGCAAGTGATAGGCATCGTAGCATAGGCATAGCAAAAGAGCGAGCATCTAGCAAGCAAAGATAGAAGTGATTTCGAGGGTATGGTCATCTTGCCTGAGATCCCGCAAGGAAGAAGAACGAGTCCATGAAGAAGACAAACGGACGAAGTCGAACGAATCCTCACAACTCCGGAACGAAACCGAAGCTAACGAGAGAAGCAACCCGGAAACAAAGAAACAACATGGTAAACCAACAAGAACAAACATGGCATGATGCACAACCAATTATGATGCATGTCCGGTTTAATGATTCATGGCATGGCAATATGCACAAACAAAACTACAAGTTAAATGGAGCCCAATATGCAACGAGTTGCATATTGAATGGCTATCACATCAACAATTTAGTTTAATCTCGTTTAGGTACTCAACAATATTAAATGTTGTTAAACATGGCAAGAGGTGAAGCATAAGTAAACTAACTATTTAGGCAAGTTTAAATGAGGCCGGAACAATAAACAACAATTCCGGAAAAACCCCATATGCATATTTTAGATTTGGAACTGATCTGCCCTGAACACAATTTTAGAGTTGTTAAACATGCAAAGTAATGGCACCATGTTAAACTAGGCATTTTTCTACCCCATTTACATATATAATTTATTTAAATCGGGGCTACGGTTATTTAGTTATGAAATAAATCATTTTAGCATGGCATTTAAGCAAATTAATGCAAACAACAATTTTAAACATTTTAATTGTTGTTATCATGATCCGGATGACATATGCAAGTTTTAAGCAATTTTATGAAAATGTTGACAAGAGCATTATGAAGTATTTGTCGTCGTGGCGGAAACGAAAAAGGGTGCCACGGCAACGACAACGGAAATGGTGCCACGGCAACATTCCGATTCCGATAACTCGATTGAGATGTCGGTGCAAAAGAAAGCGTCGCGGATGTGCGGAACATGCTAGAAATGGTGGGGTGCTCCCGACTACGGGTTCCCACGGACGATGGCATGGCAACGAGGAGGAACAAGCGGCGACAATTTGGACCACGGTGCAAGCGGGCATCTCATACAACATATGCATTCGCCCACGGGCGGTCGTTCGTGGTATACCTTTGAAGCGTGCCTTTTCGAACGGGTCAAGTTCGGAGGGGAAGTAGTGGTACTCGCGGGTCATAGTGGAGGTAGACGTTCTCGCGACTGAAGTTGTACATGTTTTTCGTAGATGTTCAGGTCGTCGGTAGAGGTACTTGGCGATCCGAAGGGGTACTTGGCGGGTCGTCGAGGTACACGGTTCAGAGCGTTAGGCGTCGCCGATAGTTATACACGATCGTTGTTGGACTTGACGGATCTGAGGGCTCCGGCGCCGAGGTACTTGGCGAAAACCACGAAGAGGGTACTTGGCGTTCCTGGTTACCGGGTCTTGGCAGCAACGAGAGGGGCGATGAGGCCAGTAGGGCAGCAAGGGAAGGAGCAGGGGCTCGCTGGGCTACGGCCATGGCATGGGGCCATGAGAACTTCTGAAGGAGGAGGGCACGAGCTTCATGCGGGAGGTGGCTGACGACATGGGGCTCGGGCGAGGAAGGCAGGACCGACGGAAGGTGCAGAGGCTCGGTGCAGCGGGGATGACGCGAGGTCGCAAGGGAGGCGGGCGACGGAGCAAGGCGGCACGGCGGCCGGACTTAAGCGCGATCGAGGAGGCAGGGGCTCGGCGACTCAAGACGATCTGAGGGGAGCTTGGCGCGAGGCTTGGTCGCAGGGAAGGAGCACCACGGCAGCAGAGGAGACCAACGTGCACGGGCGCTCGTGAAAAGGAGGCAGGGGACTCCGGGCTCCTGGTGGAGCTCCTGGTGGTCGTCACCAGCGGAGGAGGCGGCAAGGGTCGAGGGACGGGCGCAGGAGCACCACTCCTGGCTCGATGCGGAGGAGGCGACGGCGCGGGCCTGCGGGGCTGGGTGGTGGCGCGGAGGCGACGAGGAGGGGGCCGCGGGGATGGGATGAGGGCAGCAGGAGGGAGGGATGGCGGCGTAGCGAGGAGGAATAGAGGGGATCGGGCGCAGGAGGAGATCGAGGCCGGCGGCGACAGAGCTTGGCGGAGGGAGGACGAGAGGGAGAGGAGGAGATAGAGGAGAAAGGAGGAGAGCGGGGTCGAGCCGGCGGCCTCCTCGTGGCTGAGTGTCTTGGCTGCAGGCAGGGACCGAGAGGGAGAGAGATGGATCGAGGGGAGGCTGGGCTAGGGGCCTAGGGTTTAGGCGCTGCTGGGCCTTGGGCCGGCTTAGAGAGGCCGGTGGAGGAGCCTTGGGTCAAATGGGCTGCAGGGAAGCGGCCCTCTTCTCTCTCTCTCTCTTTTCTTTAACCGAAAGGAAAAATAGAGAAAGGAAAAAGAAGGGGGGTTAGGGAAAAGAGTTTGAGCAGAAGGACAATTTTCCTGGACTCATAAGAATAAGCATGACCACAGAAAAAATAGAAGTGGCAAGATTGCAAGATGTAAATTCAAACTCATTTGAATTAAATTCAAATGATTTGAATAGGAAGTGAGGTTTGGGAAGGTCCAAAAATGTTGAGGATTTTTGGTGGAGCTCCGGAAAATGACGAAATAATTTATGGGCAAGGTTGGAGACCAAGAAGTGAGATAACAAAGGTATGGAGAAATATTTGCAAGTGTGTTATGGAATGGTTTAATATAGCTCCCTAAATATTGGGAGGATATGTTATAAAGAGAAATCACCATTGTGAATATCCCTTGATTTAAATGGATCAAGGATCCATGCCATTTATTTAGTTGAGTTGCAAAAGATTAATGACATGATGGCATGATGACATGATGCAATGCAAAAATAAAATAGCAGGCACAAAAGAAACACACGGCGAAACCCGGAATATATGGAAGTCTTCTGAAGCATCGGTCTCGGGGCGTTACAGTTCCACTCCTCCCAATCCCCCCCCCCCCCAGCCCGCCCCCATTCATACCTCGTGGGCGCCAAATCACCTTCTCCCCGGGAAGCTCCCTTCTCCCGAGCCACGAAACCTCAACCCCACCTCCATGGCGCCCCCCACCGCACCAATTTCACAGCCGCCCTCCTCCCTAATGCCGGAGATGCTATCCATTTGCCGTCGTGCACTGGGCGTGTGCCTCTTACTCCGTGCTGCTGGTGCTGCCTCGACGACGGCCGCGTGAACCGTACCGGAGCCGATTCACCCCCGCCGTTGTTAACGATGCTGGAGCGGCTCCAACTTCGGATCCGTCTAGAGTCCTGGCGCTGCTTCGGCGTAGCCATCGACCGTCGCGACATCGCTCTTTCCCTGCCGCCGGTCGCCACCGCAACCGCGCCGGCCTCACCGACTCGGTAGCTGGACCTGCCTACTTCACCATGCCGCCAGATAGGTCGCACCCTCATCTCAAATCACTTTATTTAGGCGTCAGTTGTCTGAATTTTTATTCTGGGCCAATCGATTCCCAATGGGAAGCAGCACCCCTCGAGGCGGCGGAGCTCCTAGGCTGCCGGTTGGCTGGTGTCTAACGCAAGGGTGCGGGGCCGCAAGTTCGCCGCGGAAGCAGCGCTTAGATGGCTATCTTTTAGAGTTGCGTGGGTTGAAGGTACTGCTGCCGCCGGATCTGGATGACGGGGAGTCTTTGTGGATTGGCCCGGGCGGCGCAACCACGGCAAAGGCGGTGGGGCGGGAGCGGGTTTTGGCCGGGCCACGGACGGCGGAGGCAGGCTGCTCTGCCGTTATCGCCGGCTCTTCGGGAAGATTCGAAGAGTGTCACCGGGAGGCACAAGGCGGCCAGCCATCCGGCGAGATCGGACGATACCAAAATAAAATAAAATCGTGTGACCCCAATTTAGTCTTGATCAACAGATGTGTGACCACTCGTACCTTCTGTTGATCTCTTAGTGTATTTCTTGAGATCAAAGAGATATGTCGTTCTTAACATTATCGTTATCTGCATCTTGAGACACGCCTTCTCGACTCACCGCAGCTGCTCCAACAAGGGAAGCATACACCAGAAGGGAGCTATAGTCCCCACTCAACAGTTCCCTGCATCGAATGCACGTGCCCGACATGGACAGCCACAACAACTGCATGGCCATCGACAAGTCAGCACATGATTCTCACTCCTATGGATGGCAGCCAGATAGGTTGTACCCTCATCTTACTTGAGTGCAACATTTATGGCTTTGTTATTCATCTAAGCATGGAAAATAGATCATCACATTTGACTGTATATTCATGCTGATCTCTTACGGGTCTTGTTCAGGAGTTAAGGTTGTTCCATAGTTCAGCTAAGATATTTGTTCTTTAGGTAACGTTGTTCCATAGTTATCATCCATCAGCCAATGCTATCCCACAAGCTGGTGATTATAGTATTATACCACTTCTAGTATTACCTATGTTGTTCTTTAATACTTTTGTGTGCCATCTAGTTAATCTCGAGTACAAACTAGACATATTTTGTAGCTTTCATCTATGTTCTCCCTTTAGTTTATGAGACCTTTTGCTGCTAGTTAACCCCAGTCCTACTATTTATGTCGTCTCCTACAGACACTCATTACATAAATCTAACTACTAGTTGTCTTCCATGCATGTCAGATATAATTGCACACACTGATATATCCACAAGAACCTCAAGGAGCAATGTAAAGGCCAATAAACTTGATGTCAATGATACCCAATATGATGGAACATGTAAAGGCAGTTCTTCAGAAGACTTAGAGAAAGATGATGAATCCTCTTCACCCCACAAGGTCCTTGCTCTAACTTGGCCTGTGATATGGGTACAACATGCATATAATGTCCTGGAGTGTATCTACTCTGTTGCAATGTCATGTGCTTAGCATGCTGATCATGCATGTAAATATGTCATGCCTTCCTGTTTTTCAGTACCTATTCCAATCATGATAACATGTTTTCAAACTCAAGTATTGTCATTCTACTCTATCGCAATGCCATATGCTTAATTTGGACATCATGCTTCTGAATATCTTATGCATTGTTATTCATCAGTATGTACTTCATCTGTCTACCATACCATGTTTTTTTACATTGAAGTGTTGTTCTAGTGCTCTGTTGCAATGCCATCTTATTTTCCCAATCATACACGTGTATGTTGCCTTAGTTATTTCTGTACGTATTCTGATAGCACACAGTTTTACATTCAACTAGTGTTTTTTTGCTGTGTTGTCCTATCGTATCCCTAGCTCTTACACCATACTCCCTCCGTCCGGATTACATGTTGCCGAAATGGATAAACAAAGGATGTATCTAGAACTGAAATACGCCTAGACCCATCCATTTTTTCCGGATGGAGGGAATACATGTCAATATGTCATGCCTTTCTATTCTTCAGTACCTATTCCATCTCTCTGCTGCCGCATGTTTTATAATGAAAGCACCATTCTTCTATAGCAGGCATGCAAGGGGAAGACGACTATGTTAGAATCTGAAGGGTTACAAACAAGGCCTTTGCAAAAGATCCAAACGCCAGGAGATAATAAACCAACTCCAGTTTTTATAGATATTGCTCCAGCACAGAGAAACCCAACTCCTACCGATAATAAGCAGATTGCACTGGCCAAAGAACTAGTCCGCTCCAGTCCAGCAAAAATATGTCAATTCAATTCTAAGAAGCGTGTGCGTATCCTTGCATCATGAAATTTTATAGCATGCTGATCATATTTTCTACATGTTTCTTACCCATCTCTCTTTTAGAAAATAAGCTTAACAGATAGAAGATTTTCTGCAATGGTATCATTTATGAGGAAAGATTCTTTTAGGAATTCTCTGTGCTCCAATGTAGATGTAAGTACCTGTTGTATATCACTATATTTTTACATCATCATATATTTTGTTAATCGGCGTAAATCCAACCTTTATCTGATCTAAATTTAGTTGTAGCAAAATGTATGATTAAAGGCCACAATGTTGATCTTTGTAAGGAAAACTGCCTGGTAGTTTTGCATCTGAGCTGCATGAGTGTACTATCTCATATCGGTGGGTTTGAATACTTTGGTTCTGCAGTGGGTTTTCGGTGTTTTTTCTTGTGTTGTCTGTCGTATCCCTAGCTCTTACATCATACTCCCTCCGTCCGGATTAAATGTCGCAGAAATGGATAAAACTGGATGTATCTAGAACTGAAATACGCCTAGACCCATCCATTTATTTCCGGATGGAGGGAATACATGTCAATATGTCATGCATTTCTATTCTTCAGTACCTATTCCATATCTATTGTAGCATGTTTTATAACTGAATCACCATTCTTCTATATAAGGCATGCAAGGGGAAGACGGCTATGTTGGAATCTGAAGGGTTACAAACCAGGTCTTTGCAAAAGATCCAAACGCCAGGAGATAATAAACCAACTCCATTTTTCATAGATACTGCTCCAAAGACAGAGAAACCCAACTCCCACTAATAATAAGCAGATTCCGGTGGCCAAAGAACTAGTCTGCTCCGATCAAAGAAAAGAATGTCAACTCCATTCTAAGAAGCGTGTGCGTATCCTCGCATCATGAAATTTTATAGCATTCTCGATCATATTTTCTACATGTTTCTTACCCATCTCTCTTTTAGAAAATAAGGTTAAACGATACAAGACTTCCTCCATTGGGATCGTATTCGAGGAAAATATCTTATGGAATTCTACGTGCTGCAATGCTGATGTAAGTACCTGTTGTATATCACTATATTTTTACATCGGCATGTATTTTCTTAATCGGCATGAATCTAACCTTTATCTGATCTAAAATTAGTTGTAGCAAAATGTTAAAGGCGCCAATGTTAATTTTTGTAAGGAAAACTGTCTGGTAGTTTTGCATACTGAGCTGCATGAATGTACTATCTCATATCACGCACATTACTGAATTGTAGTGCTTCTCTGGTTGCCCATTCATTCATTGTGTCAATGTTGCTTTCGTATTACCTTACCTGGCTGATGATAGTTGTGCCATATTGTGTTAATTTGGTGTAGGCTAGTTGCCCAAACATTCGTTGTGTCAATGTTGCTTTCCTATTATCTGACTTGGCCAATGATAGCGACGCTAGTGTGTTAATTTTGTGCAGCTGCTGAAGATAAGAAGACAAACTCGAAAACAGCAAGGCAACCCGATTGTTTCTTTCCGTAAATCTAGGCCAGGTAATATGGCAATAACTCATGATTAATCTGTTTGGTTCCGTCCTAATTTATGTTATGATGCGATGGTGAGACACTCTCCATTATCAATAATACAAGCTGCCAAAATCGCCATCTGAATCATTCAAGTATCCTCATCTCGAATGCAACGGAATAAATGTATGTTTGTGAACCAATTAATGGCTGAAGCAATGATGGAAATGGTGGATGAATCAGAGGTGCAGAGTCGTGCGACACAACAACAGATCAATGTTTTTAGAGACAGTGTAGCAAAGCAGCAAGAACTTGCCCACATGCTTATGGGCGTCCTCTGTGCTGAGGTTGCAGATTGTGATGTTGTAGATGGTTACGTTCTTCTCATTTATTTGCACTGTCATCAATCTTTGATTGCCCAGTGGATGTAATTTCCTGTAATATATGCTGGATGTGCAACATTATTCCCTGTATGCAATACCTTTGCTCATCGTAATGGGCTCAAATTATCTAATTTGGCCTAAAGACATAACAAACTTTAGTGGGCCCATTAAGTTAATGGGCCGTTACTAGGCCGGAAGTTAATGGTGGCCCTCTTACCTCCCGGTCGTTAATGAGGCCGACATCAAAGAGGGCAACAGGTGGCCCCAATTTATTTCACGGGCCGTTAATAAAGCCGTTACTAAGTTTGGGCTACATATGGCCCAACTATCTTGTAGGCCTTTAGCAGGCCGAAAGAGACAATGACTTGTCTTGGACCATGAAGACCATGGGTCGCTAAGAGGCCGAAAGTCAGGTCGTATTGTAAACGGCCCAACTGTGTTGTGGGCCTTTAGTAGGCCGAAAGAGAAACCGGGCTGGTATTGGACCATGAAGGGCATGGGCCGTTAAGAGGCCAAAACTAAGGTCCGACTACAAATGGCCCAACTCATTTATGGTCCGTTAACAGGCCGAAAGGCACACAGGGCCGGGAATTGGCCCAACACTTAAATGGGTCGCTCAAAGGCCAAAACCCAGGTCCGACTACAGATGGCCCAACTGATTTATGGGCCGTCAACAGGCTGAAAGTGACACCGGGCCAGAAATTGGCCCAACACTTAAATGGGCCGCTAAAAGGCCGAAACTCAGGTCCGACTGCAAATAGCCCATCAGATTTATGGGCCGTCAACAGGCTGAAAGACACACCGGGCCAGAAATTAGCCCAACATTTAAATGGGTCACTAAAAGACCGAAAGATGTACATCCTAAAAATTGGCCCATCCATTAAATGGGCCGTTAACAGGCCGAAATCTCATCGGGCCGATATTGAGCCCAAATATATAGCGGGATGTTAACGGGCTCGAACTGACGATGGGCTGCAATGGTGTCAAATCTTTAACGGGCCGAATTGGCACATCTCGTATGGGCCGTGGGCTTAAATGGACCTGGCACAATAGGCCTTATATGGGCCGGCATGCTAATTTTTACTGGGCCGGCCTTTTTCACCGGAATGGGCCACTGTTGGGCTGTGCCACGTGTTGACCTATCATAGGCGCCTCCTATCCAATGAGTGGATGACATCTGTCCCAACGATGAGCCGACACGTGTTTCCTCTAGCCAATGATGATTTTACACGTGGAAAATCCCCATTGGTCGGGGCTGTTAACGGGTTATCGGATCCAAAACCCGACCTGATAGCTTAACGGCGTTCCGTTACGGTGGATGCCACGTGTCGGTCACTGATACGTCTCCGTCGTATCTACTTTTCCAAACACTTTTGCCCTTGTTTTGGACTCTAACTTGTATGATTTCAATGGAACTAACCCGGACTGACGTTGTTTTCAGCAAAATTGCCATGATGTTGCTTTATAAAAAACCTGAAATGACCTGAAACTCCACGGAATACCTTACAATAAATAATAAATAATCCTCGCCAAAGATGAAGTCCAGGGGGCCCACACCCTGTCCACGAGGGTGGGGGGCGCCCCCCCTAGGGCGCGCCCCCCTACCTCTTGGGCCCCCTGGAGACTTTCCGACACCAACTCCAACTCTATATATTTGCTTTCGGGGAGCAAAGTGTTTTACGATACGGAGCCGCCGCTAAGCCCTAAAAGCACTCGGGAGGGCTGATCTGGAGTCCATTTGGGGTTCCGAAGAGGGGGATTCATCGCCGTCATCATCATCAACCATCCTCCATCACCAATTTCATGATGCTCGCTGCCGTGCGTGAGTAATTCCATCGTAGGCTTGCTGGACGGTTATGGGTTGGATGAGATTTATCATGTAATCGAGTTAGTTTTATTAGGGTTTGATCCCTAGTATCCACTATGTTCTGAGATTGATGTTGCTATGACTTTGCTATGCTTAATGCTTGTCACTAGGGCCCGAGTGCCATGATTTCAGATCTGAACCTATTATGTTTTTATGAATATATGTGAGTTCTTGATCCTATCTTGCAAGTCTATAGTCACCTACTATGTGTTATGATCCGGCAACCCCAAAGTGACAATAATCGGGACCACTCTCGGTGATGACCATAGTTTGAGGAGTTCATGTATTCACTATGTGCTAATGCTTTGTTCCGGTTCTCTATTAAAAGGAGGCCTTAATATCCCTTAGTTTCCATTAGGACCCCGCTGCCACGGGAGGGTAGGACAAAAGTTGTCATGCAAGTTCTTTTCCATAAGCACGTATGACTATATTCGGAATACATGCCTACATTACATTGATGAATTGAAGCTAGTTCTGTGTCACCCTATGTCATGACTGTTACATGATGAACCGCATCCGGCATAATTATCCATCACTGATCCGGTGCCTACGAGTTTTCCATATACTGGTTTACGCTTATTTTCTTTTCCGTTGCTATTGTTACAATCACTACAAAATACCAAAAATATTACTTTGCTTTCATTACTCTTTTGTTACCGTTACCACCACTATCATATTACTGTGCTACTAAACACTTTGCTGCAGATATTAAGTTTCCAGGTGTGGTTGAATTGACAACCCAGCTGCTAATACTTGAGAATATTCTTTGGCTCCCCTTGTGTCGAATCAATAAATTTGGGTTGAATACTCTACCCTCGAAAACTGTTGCGATCCCCTATACTTGTGGGTTATCAGTCACCCTTGACGAAAGTACTTCTGTGCCATGTGATTTATCATCATGGAAGTGGACACTTCCGTGATGATAATTTTGGTAATGTCATGGAACACTTCTACGACAGCGCAGGTATGTATATTTTGATTCTGTCATAAATTTGTCATGGATGTACATGCATGACAAAAAACACGACCTACTGTGACAAACACGTATCATCACAGAAGTGTATTTTTTTGTAGTGCTTGCTGGATACTTCTTATGCTGGTTCCTTTATGAAGAAGACTTGAATTCCGGTGGGATCTTTTGGAAATAATTAAATGCAACTCTGAAGATTGGGAATTCGGCGGAGGTAATGAGTCAGGTATTAAGCTTATGTATGATTGATACCGATGCTTTTCAAAAGTTTAGCACTAAATATGGACTTGGCTCCGAGATAGTAGCTTCCTTTTGTGAATCATTTGCTACTCATGTTGAACTCCCTAAAGAGAAGTGGTTTAAATATCACCCACCTATTAAAGAAGAAATTAAAAAACCAACACTAGTTAAAGAAGAAACTATACTTTATAATGTTGATCCTGTTGTTCCTACTGCTTATATTGAGAAACCTCCTTTTCCTGTTAGGATAAAGGAACATGCTAAAGTTTCAACTTTGGTTAACAAAAGCTCTGTTAGAACACCTAAACCAGATGAACAAATTAGAGTTGAACCTAATATTGCTATGGTTAAAGATCTCTTAGAAGAAGATGTGGATGGGCATGTTATCTACTTCTGTGCATAAGCTGCTAGAATTGCCAAACCCGAAAAAAGGGATAAAAATAGACTAGTTGTTGGCCTGCCTGTCATTTCAGTTAAAATAGGAGACCACTGTTATCATGGTTTATGTGACATGGGTGCTAGTGTGAGTGTTATTACTTACAAGTTATATGAAGAAATTAGGGAAGACATAGCACCTACAGAGTCAGAAGACATAGGTGTTACTATTAAACTTGCAAACAGAGACACCATATCACATTGTGGGATTATTAGAGATGTTGAAGTCTTGTGCGGGAAAATAAAATACCCTACTAATTTTCTTGTTATTGGTTCCCCACAAGATGACTTTTGTCCGATTATCTTTGATAGACCTTTCTTGAACACAGTTAATGCTAAGATAGATTGCCAGAAACAAACTATGGGTGTTAGCTTTGGTGATGAGTCTCATGAGTTTAATTTTCCAAGTTTAGTAGAAACCATCATGAAAAAGAATTGCCTAGTAAGGATGAATTAATTGGTCTTGCTTCTATTGTTGTGCCACCTACTGATCCTTTAGAGCAATACTTGCTAGGCCATGAAAATGATTTACATATGCATGAAAGAAATGAAATAGATAATATTTTCTTTGAACAACGTCCTCTACTAATACACAATTTGCCTATTGAAACTCTTGGAGGTCCTCCTCCACCTAAAGGTAATCCTGTGTTTGAATTCAAACAATTGCCAGACACTTTAAAGTATGCTTATCTTGATGAAAAGAAAATATATCCTATTATTATCAGTGCTAACCTTTTAGAACATGAAGAAGAAAGATTATTGAAAGTTCTAAGGAAGCACCGGGCTGCTATTCGATATACTCTTGATAATTTAAAGGGCATTAGTCCCACTCTATGTCAGCATAAAATTAATATGGAACCAGATGCTAAAGCCGTTGTTGATCACCAACGTTGGTTAAATCCGAAGATGAAAGAAGTGGTAAGAACGGAAATATTAAGACTTCTGGAAGCAGGTATAATCTATTCCATAGCTGATAGTAGATGGGTAAGTCCCGTTCATTGTGTTCCTAAGAAAGGAGGTATTACTGTTGTTCCTAATGATAAGAATGAACTCATTCCACAAAGAATTGTTACAGGCTATAGAATTGTAATTGATTTTAGAAAATTTAATAAAGCTACTAGAAAAGATCAATACCCTTTGCATTTTATTGATCAAATGCTTGAAAGATTATCTAAGCACACACACTTTAGCTTCCTTGATGGATATTCTAGCTTTTCACAAATACCTGTTTCTCAACCTGATCAAGAAAAGACCACTTTCACTTCTCCTTTTGGAACCTATGCTTATAGACGTATGCCTTTTGGTTTATGTAATGCACCGGCTACCTTTCAAAGATGCATGGTGGCTATATTCTCTGATTTTTGTGAAAAGATTGTTGAGGTTTTCATGGATGACTTCTCTGTTTATGGGAAGTCTTTTGATGATTGTTTAAGCAATCTTGATCGAGTTTTTCAGAGATGTGAAAAAACAAATCTTGTCTTGAATTGGGAGAAGTGCCACTTTATGGTTTATGAAGGTATCGTCTTGGGTCATAAAATTTCTGAAAGAGGTATTGAAGTGGACCAAGCTAAAGTTGATGCAATTGAGAAAATGCCATGTCCCAAGGACATCAAAGGTATCCATGGTTTTGTAGGTCATGCTAGTTTCTATACGAGATTTATCAAAGACTTTTCTAAAATTTCTAGGCCTCTTACTAATATTTTGCAAAAGGATATTCCTTTTGTTTTTTATGATGATTGTCTGGAAGCGTTTGAAACACTCAAGATAGCCTTAATTTCTACACCTATTGTTCAACCACCTGATTGGAACTTGCCTTTTGAAATTATTTGTGATGCTAGTGATTATGCTGTTGGCGCTATTCTAGGGCAAAGAGTTGATAAGAAACTGAATGTTATTCATTATACTAGTAAAACTCTAGACAGTGCTCAAATAAATTATGGTACTACTAAAAAAGAATTCTTAGCAGTGGTGTTTGCTTGCGATAAATTTAGACCTTGTATTGTTGATTCCAAAGTAACTGTTCACACAGACCATGCTGCTGTTAAATATCTTATGGAAAAGAAAGATGCTAAACCTAGACTTATTCGTTGGGTTCTCTTGTTACAAGAATTTGATTTACATATCATTGATAGGAAAGGAGCTGAGAACCCAGTAGCTGATAACTTGTCCAGGCTTGAAAATGTGCTTGATGACCCACTACCTATTGATGATAGTTTTCCTGATGAGCAGTTCGCTGCAATAAATGTTTCTCATAGTACTCCTTGGTATGCTGACTATGCTAACTAGATTGTTGCTAAATATTCACCACCTAGCTTTACTTACCAACAAAATAAAAATTCTTCTATTATTTAAGATATTAATTTTGGGATGACCCACATCTTTATAAAGAAGGAGTAGATGGTATTATTAGACGTTGTGTACCTAAGCATGAACAGGGAAAAATCCTACGGAAATGTCACTTCGAAGCTTATGGAGGGCATCATGCTGGAGATAGAATCGCTCACAAGGTATTGCAATCAGGATTTTATTGGCCTACTCTCTTCAAGGATGCCCATAAGTTCGTCTCGTCTTGTGATGAATGTCAGAGAATAGGTAATATCGGTAAGCGTCAAGAGATGTCTATGAATTATTCACTTGCTACTGAACCATTTGATGTTTGGGGATTTGATTACATCGGACCTTTTCCTTCCTCTAACGGGTATACACATATTTTGGTTGTTGTTGATTATGTTACTAAATGGGTAGAAGCTATTCCAACTAGTAGTGTTGATCACAACGCCTCTATTAAAATACTTAAGGAAGTTATTTTCCCAAGGTTTGGAGTCCCTAGATATTTAATAACTGATGGTGTGTCACACTTTATTCATGGTACTTTCCGCAAAATGCTTGCCAAGTATGATGTTAACCATAGAATTGCATCACCTTATCATCCTCGGTCTAGTGGTCAAGCTGAGCTTAGCAATGGAGAAATAAAATTAATTTTGCAAACTGTGAATAGGTCCAGGAAGAATTGGTCTAAGAAATTATATGATGCACTTTGGGCTTATAGAACAACATATAAAAATCCTATGGGTATGTCTCCTTATAAAATGGTTTATGGAAAAGCTTGTCATTTGCCTCTTAAGTTAGAACATAGAGCATATTATGTTGTTAAAGAACTCAACTATGACTTCAAACTTGCTGGTGAAAAGAAGTTATTTGATATAAGCTCATTAGATGAATGGAGAACCCAAGCATATGAAAATGCAAAGTTATTTAAAGAAAAAATTGAAAGATGGCATGACAAAAGAATCCAAAAACATGAGTTTAAAGTCGGAGAATATGTTCTTTTGTACAACTCTCGTTTCAGATTCTTTGCAGGCAAACTCCTCTCAAAATGGGAAGGCCCCTATGTCATCGAGGAGGTTTACCGGTCTGGAGCCATCAAAATAAATAATTTTGAAGGCACTAACCCAAAGGTTGTCAATGGGAAACGAATAAAGAATTATATCTCTGGTACGCCTATTAATGTTGAGAGCAATATTGTCCAAACTTTGACACCGGAAGAGCACATAAAAGAGTCCTTCCGGAACACTCTAGAATCGTCAAAATAAGGAGGTGCGTAGTACGGTAAGTAAACAAACCCCGAAAAATCTACAAAAATATTTTTTGTCAGTTTTGGAATAATTTAGAATTTTGGGGATAAAGAAACTGCCAGGAAGTGTTCCCTGGTGGGCATAAGACACCAGGGCGCGCCAGGCTTGCCTGGCGTGCCCAGGTGGGTTGTGCCCACCTGGGACACCTCCCGTACTCCGTTTTTCTTTCGTATGCTTGTACTGCAAAATAAAAATTCTATATATACTTCCTGAACCTGTTAACCACCGTATCACGGAGAAAATCCTCTGTTCTCTTTTCTTGCTGTCTCCGATCAGATTTATCAAGCTAAGCATCATATCTTCCTGCTCCTCCAACCACATGGAAGAAGATGTTTGGCTGATGAAGATCGACATGAAGCGGGAGGAGCCTACGGACACCACTAAAGGAAAACTGAATATCGGGTATCGGCATTCCCCTTGGCTTCCGCCAAGCTTGGGGGAGGTGCCCCGGTATCGTATCACCCCACTA
Source organism: Aegilops longissima (assembly GCA_021605205.1). Taxonomy (NCBI): domain Eukaryota; kingdom Viridiplantae; phylum Streptophyta; class Magnoliopsida; order Poales; family Poaceae; genus Aegilops; species Aegilops longissima. Next base: position 398,340,239 of record CM038679.1, on the reverse strand, counting down.
TCATTTGCTTTTACTTATCTTAGTTCAATCTTTTTCTTAGATGAATAAAGTTTAGTTCGATCATTTCTTCTTTAATAGTTTGCTTAGTGATCTATCCTTGTTATCGTGTGCAAGTTATATAATAAAGTTAGTTCGAGTTTTTACCTTCTTACTTTCATGTTGCAAATAAAGAAAAGAAAAAGAGAAAAGAAAGCAAATAAAAGAAATAAAAGAAAGGAAATAAATCAATAAGATTATATACTAATCCTATGGTAGGTGATGGCACCACATAAGGAAAAGTATAAGTAGAAAATTTTATTAAGGATTGACAAACATAGCATTAGTCAATGATGCAACTCATGAAAGAATTAATAAGGGAAGAGAATTTTCACATGTAGATACACTATCCTAGAAATCTTCTGTGATTGTGAGCCCTCATCAAAATATTATATGCTAAAATTGTTGACGTTGGATAAGGAAGACAACTTAATGGTTTATGTTTGTTTATATTCACACAGAAGTCATATTGTCATAGATCCTTCAACATGTGGTGCTTGCCCCCTATCCCTGCTATTCAAAATTTCTGCACTAAGTAGAGATACTACTTGTGCATCCAAAAACCCCTTAAACCCAAATATTTTTCAGGTGTCCACCATACCTACCTAGGGATTGAACAAGATCCCTCAAGTAAGTTGTCATCGGTTCAAAAAAGGCAATAAAAATTGCTTCTAAATATGCAAGATCATTTAGTGTAAGAGAAAATTGAGCGTTGTACAAACTTGGATGACAAAGAATAAAAGTGATAGACTGCATAATAAAGGTGACAATCTTAAGGGGAAATACAACGTGACGTTCTCTTGCACTAAGGGATTGAGCATGCAAGCAAATAAGCGCATGGGGACCTCTACTTCCCTCTTCGAAGGGCCTATCTTTTAATTTTATGTATTTACTTTTATGCAAATAGTCAAAGTTTTCCTTCTATTCCTTTTATTTTTCTCTTTTGGCAAGCATTATGTGGTGAAGAAAGATCTAGGAACATATGCCCAGTTGAATATAGATAGCATGAGTTATTATTGTTGGCCTCACCTTTGAGGTGAGTATGCTGGGAGGCGAAATTATAAGCCCCTATGTTTCTATGTTTCCGATTGAAACGTTTTGCTCATGGGTACGAGGTGAGTGTTTGCAATCATAGAAGACTATATGATGGTTGGGTATGTGGACTTGCCAAAAGGCTCCGACATGCGGCCCTTCCTGAAAAGATGATGAATTGTAGTTGCAAAGTTGACTGAGAACATAGTTTGTTGGTTTCTAATAGAGTTTTTGCTTTACACTTCGATTGTGTGATGAACTGTTACTTATTCATGGGACATATATGATGCAAGATCCATAATAAAAGTCCTATGTTAAATTTTGTTACTGTTATAATAATCAACATGATGCTTCTATGTCCGTATTTTGTTTTTATCGACACCTCTCTCTCAAAGCATGTGGACATGTTTTTCGACTTTGATTTTTGCTTGAGGAAAAGCGAGGTCTAAGCTTGGGGGAGTTGATACGTCCATTTCGCATCATGTTTCCATACTGTTATTTATAATTTTTTTATCCATAATAATGCTTTTTGGAGTAATTCTAATGCCTTTTCTCTCACAATTTACAAGGAACACACCAAGAGGGAGAATTCTGGCAGCTCGAAATCTGGACCTGGAAAAGCTATGCCAGGCCACCTATTCTGCACAACTCCAAATGAGCTGAAACCTTACAGAGAATTATTATGAATTATTTGAGGAATATTGGAGCCAATAAACACCAGAGGGGGGCCACCAGGTGGGCACAACCCACCTGGGCGCGCCAGGCCCCCCTGGCGCGCCCTGGTGGGTTGTGGCCTCCTCGGCCCACCTCCGGTGCCCATATTCTGGTATATAAGTCATTTTTACCTAGAAAAATAAAGAGGAGGCTTTCAGGATGAAGCGCCGCCGTCTCGAGGCGGAACTTGGGCAGGAGCACTTTTGCCCTCCGGCGGAACGATTCTGCCGGGGGAACTTCCCTCCCGGAGGGGGGAAATCATCGTCATCATCATCACCAGCAGCTCTCCCATCTTGGGGAGGGCAATCTCCATCAACATCTTCACCAGCACCATCTCATCTCAAACCCTAGTTCATCTCTTGTATTCAATCTTGTTACTGGAACTATAGATTGTTGCTAGGGGGTGACTAGTAGTGTTGATTACATCTTGTAGTTGATTACTATATGGTTTATTTGGTGGAATATTATATGTTCAGATCCATTATGCATATTAATACCCCTCTGATCATGAGCATTTTTATTATTTTTAAGTAGTTACTTTTGTTCTTGAGGTCACGGGAGAAATCATGTTGCAAGTAATCATGTGAATTTGATATGTGTTCGATATTTTGATGGTATGTATGTTGTGATTCCCTTAGTGGTGTCATGTGAACGTCGACTACATGACACTTCACTATATTTAGGCCTAAGGGAATGCATTGTGGAGTAGTAAATAGATGGTGGGTTGCGAGAGTAACAGAAACTTAAACCCCAGTTTATGCACTATTCCGTAAGGGACCGATTGGATCCAAAAGTTTAATGCTATGGTTAGAATTTATTCTTAATACTTTTCTCGTAGTTGCGGATGCTTGCGGGAGGGTTAATCATAAGTAGGAGGTTTGTTCAAGTAAGAACAACACCTAAGCACCGGTCCACCCACATATCAAATTATCAAAGTAGCGAACACAAATCGAACCAACATGATGAAAGTGACTAGATGAAATTCCCGTGTACCCTCAATAACGCTTTGCTTATTATAAGAGACCGTTTTGGCATGTCCTTTGCCTCAAAAGGATTGGGCTACCTTGCTGCATACTTGTTACTATTATCGTTACTTGCTCGTTACAAATTATCTTGCTATCAAACTACTGGCTACATACAACTTCAGCACTTGCACACATTACCTTACTGAAAACTACTTGTCGTTTCCTTTTGCTCCTCGTTGGGTTCGACACTCTTACTTATCGAAAAGAGCTACGATTGATCCCCTATACTTGTGCGTCATCAGCGCTCCGGCTTGTGGTGGTCCTTGCCTCCAGGCGGACCCTCAACCGCCACGACGGTGGCCTAGCTTCATCTTCGCCCAGTGCATCTTGACACGGGCAAAGGACATCTGCGCACCTTCAATGCACACCGAGCGCTTCATTGCCTCTACTCAGGGCAAGACGTCGCCAAGCCGCTTGACCAGGCCAAAGTAGCTGTTCGGAATGGGTCCGGCCGACTATAGCCCGACTATGATGTCCTTCTTGGCAAAAGCAGACATCCTATGCAGCTCCGCCAGCTGCATCATCTGGTTGTTTAGCAGCGCTGGCCGCTCCGGTGCCAAGTACTGCGACCAGAAGAGCTTCTCCGTCGCGTTCCCTTCTTGGGCCGGGAAATACTTGGCGGCATCGACAGCACTCCTTGGGAGATCTGCAAAGGCGTCTGGATCACTCCATAGTCGATTTAGCAAAGCATACCTTCGACCGCCGAATATACTCTGTAAAAGAAAAGGCTTACCAGCCGCTATTTGTTCGGCTTGCTTGATCTCCTCGCGAGCCGCCCGGGACTCAGACCGCGCCTCCTTCGCCTCTTGAAGAGCCTTGGTGAGTTCGGCTGCTTGGGCCTTATTACTCTCCTCCAAGGACTCACACTTGTTGGCGGCATCCTGGAGCACTTGCTCCACTTCGGTCACCCTCGCCTCATACCAGTGGTGGGCGACCTTTTCGGCCTCTACATTTGCAGCCGCTTTGTCTGTGGCCGCTTTGCTTGCCCTCGCCTCCTCCTTGGCTTTGGCAAGGGCACTCTTGAGGGCCTCGACCTCGATCGCATTGCCTACAATCATATACATAGCAGCACATAATCTTAAACTCTGAGTTTTCATTACAATTTAGGATGGTAAGGGTTCTTTTAAAAGCATATCTTGGGCCTCATCGAAGCGCTTGTTAATATGGTCAATTTTATCGTCAGCCAGCTTCAGTTTCCGCTGGAGTTCGGAAACTTCAGCGTCCTTGGCTGAAGCCGCTAATAGTGAAGCCTGTTTATCACAATAGATAAGCGTGTTATCTCCGGTGAATATTTGATCCTCTGTCCGGCTCCTTTTTCCAAAGAGCCTAACAGAGTCTCAGGGGCTACTATCTATATACAGGCATATTCTTCCAATACGAAAAACGTCTAAGCATATTATATCACATACCTCAAAGCCTGTTAGCAGGCTAGTGAAAGCTTCATTTAGTACGCTTTTGGCGGACTGAACCTTCTCAACCACCGTACCCATCAAGGTATGGTGCTCTTCCACGACGGAAGCTCGTTGAAGTGCTTCCCTCAACATGTCCGGCACCTCCGATTGATAGAGGTCGCCGCTGGAGTCGGCACTCCCCCTCCCTTAAAGGGGGCTGCTCGCTCGATTCCGGAGCCATATGGGTCTCCGGAGTTGTATTCGGCTGGGGGCCGGACTAGTTCGGACCCCCGTCGTCAGTTTCCATGGGGGTTGTGCCCCCCATGTTTTGGCAGCCGAGGCATTACCCTCTGGCGCTGTTTCAGCGGCCTTCTGCACCTCTCCCTGGCCTGGAGAGGTCCTTTGGGACAACACCTCAGTGTCATCCGCGGCAGGTGGCGGAGAGGCTCTGTAGGATCGAAAGTATGTCTAGAGGGGGGTGATTAGACTACTTGACCAAATAAAAATCTAGCCTTTTCCCAATTTTAGTTCTTGGCAGATTTTAGCAACTTAGGACAAGTCAAGCAATCAACCTACACATGCAATTCTAAGAATATAGCAGCAGAATGTAAAACAATTGCATATGAAGGTAAAGGGAGGAGATTAAGGGAGCAAACGCAATGTTGACACGGAGATTTTTTATCCATGGTTCCGATAGGTGGTGCTATCGTACATCCACGTTGATGGAGACTTCAACCCACGAAGGGTAACGGTTGCGCGAGTCCACGGAGGGCTCCACCCACGAAGGGTCCACGAAGAAGCAACCTTGTCTATCCCACCATGGCCGTCGCCCACGAAGTACTTGCCTCACTAGGGTAGATCTTCACGAAGTAGGCGATCTCCGTGCCCTTACAAACTCCTTGGTTCAACTACACAATCTTGACGGAGGCTCCCAAGTGATACCTAGACAATCTAGGAGACACCACTCTCCAAGAAGTAGCAAATGGTGTGTTGATGATGAACTCCTTGCTCTTGTGCTTCAAATGATAGTCTCCCCAACACTCAACTCTCTCTCATAGGATTGGATTTGGTGGAAAGAAGATTTGAGTGGAAAGCAACTTGGGGAAGGCTAGAGATCAAGATTTATGTGGTTGGAATGGAATATCTTGACCTCAACACAAGTGTAGGTGGTTCTCTCTCAGAAAATATATGCTGGAAGTGTAGGCATGTTCTGATGGCTCTCTCCACGAATGAAGAGTGGGTGGAAGGGTATATATAGCCAACACACAAAATCTAACCGTTACACACAAATCACCAAACTCGGTGGGACCGATTCAGAGAACTCGGTCAGATCGATTTGGTTCATAATGTGGCCGTTAGGCATTTCGGTGGGACCGACTGTCAACTCGGTGGGACCGATTTCATTAGGGTTAGGTCATAACATAATCTCGGTGAGACCGATTACACAAACTCGGTGAGACCGATTTTGGTAATAGTCAAACAAAGAGTTGGTCAGGCAAACTCGGTGGGACCGATTCGCTCATCTCGATTGGACCGAAACGTTACGAAAAGGAAACAGAGTGTTTGCATTGCAATCTTGGTGGGACCGATCGCTCATCTCGGTTTGACCGAAACGTTACGAAGGGAAACAGAGAGGTTGCAATCCCATCTCGGTGAGACCAAGATCCCTATCGGTGAGACCGAAAAGACTAGGGTTTCTGGCAATGGCTATGTCAACTGAACTCGGTGGCTCCGGATAGAAAGAATCGGTGGGGCCGAGTTGGATATTTGATTTGGGACATACGTGGATATGAGAAAGTAGTGGAGGGTTTTGGAGCATATCACTAAGCATTTTGAGCAAGAACCTCATTAAGCAACACCTCGTCCCTTCTTAATAGTATTGGCTTTTCCTATAGACTCAATGTGATCTTGGATCACTAAAATAGAAAATGTAGAGTCTTGTGCTTTGAGCTTGAGCCAATCTTTTGTCTTAGCATTTTGAAGGGTCCACTTTCTAATCCATGCCATGCCAATCATTAAGCTTTCCTGAAATATTCATCTTGGAATAGCATTAGCTCAATGAGCTATATGTTGTTAGGAATTACCAAAACCACCCAGGGATAGTTGCACTTTCAATCTCCCCCTTTTTTATAATTGATGACAACATATAGATCAAAGCTTCGACAAATGATAAATAAGATTGAAAAACATCGTCGCTTTGAGAAGTATGTGATAAGCAAGAGCTCCCCCTAAATTTGTGCATTATTTAAAATTTGCTTTTGAATGCAAATGCACAATCGATTAGGATCATGGGTTACTCTTCCATGTCACATACATCTTGGTGGAGCGCTCAAGATGATAGAAGTTAAAGCATGCACTCATCACCAAAACAAGTGAATGATCATCTAGGATATAAGAAATAATATCATCCAACAAGCATTAAGGGTAGCATATGATCAAACACATGATCAAACAAGTATCTCACAAGTAGCTCACACAAGCACACAATAAAGTTTCAAACCAAACCAAATAAGTGAAAAGATAGATAAAAACCAACACTCTCTAGCTCGAAGCCTATGATCTATACATTTTTCTCCCCCTTTGGCAACAAGTTACCAAAAAGTTCAAAAATGCATAGTGTTAAACGACTCTCAGGCTTGATCTTCGGTAGGAGGTGTCGAGAGAACTCCAAGAATGAAGGCTCCAGATGAAGTAGCTGGAGCGGGTGGAGAAGGCTTTGGAGGTGGGCTGGAGCTTTAGCTGCTGGTGCCGATCTTGTAGAGCTCGTGTCATCCACTGCAGCATGAGCAGATTCATCCTCTGGGCACTCTGGCAAAAGCATCTGTGGTAGACTTGCCCTTCTTCTCCTCAGCTTCCTCCTGAAGTTGCCTGAGGCACTGGGGCCTTGTTCTTCTCTTCAGCAGGTATGTTCCTAGTGCTTCTCTTGGGTTTTGGTTTTGGAGCTGGAGCAGCAGCCTTGGGAGCAGCTTTGGGCTTTGATGGAGCAGCCCCTGATTTGATTGCATCTCCCATAAGCTTCTGAGATTTGGGTGCTGGTGCAGCACCCTCTTCCTCTTCCTCTTCTTCTGAAGGTTCTTGCATCATGGAGGGCTTTCCAATGACTCTGGCCATTGTTTTCTTAACCCTCTCCTTCCTCTTCTTCCCTTTTTCAGCTTCTTCAGCAGCTGATTTTGAAGCTTTAGCAGTTGATGTTCTGACTTTTGACATGGGCTGTCTTCTTGCTGGCATCTTGGCTTTCAGACCAGGTTTTGTTGCAGCAGCTGTGCCATAATCTTTCTTAAGCACCTTCTTCTTTGGTGTGGCTTCATCCTCAGAGTCAGAAGTTTTCTTCTTTCTTGTCCTGGTAGCATCCTTTGGCAAATTGCTTGGTGTGCTCCTGCTGCCTTCATCATAGCAGCTAGAGGAATCTGAGCCCTCACTCATCTGCACCTGTTGCTCAGACCTGTTCTGACTATCACTCTGGTCAGACATCTCTGCAAATACTCTGACAGCAGACCCTGTGAATAGGTTATACATGAGGTAGAGTAGATGAGCATCACAAAGTACAGGAGTTTTGCAAAAAGGATGACTTAAAAACTTAGTTTTAGTTCTTCACAGAAAGCATTTCGGAGATACCGATTTGTAAACTCGGTGATACTGAAGCAGCTTTTGGAACCTAAACTAGTGAACTCGGCCAAACCGAGTCACAGTTTGGTGGTACCGAGACTGCTAGGGTTTCACACAGAATCGAACTCAGTCACACCGATTTGCAGTTTTCGGTCAGACCGAAAACGCATGTGCTCTGGCCTAAGCCAAAATCGGTGAGACCGATTTCTACAACTCGGTCGGTCCGAGATGAATTCGGCGGAGACCTAACCCTAAATTTTCAAATCAAAACTAACCTACAAGACGTTTTCGCTGGACAGGATGATTTCAATCGTGGCAAGAATCATGGCAAAGCAATGTGCTAAGAATCGGAGTTAAGGATTAGCACAAAGTTCAAGTTCGTACCCTACTAGTTCGACAACGAACTTGCTACGGCAGCAACAACGGTGGAGATTTTCGTTGACGGTGGCGGAGACCAGAGGCGGGAGGTCGTTGGCGATGAGAGGACGATCCAGAGACCCAAGGAGGCAGAGCAGGTTACGCGCGGGCGAGGAGGTTCGAAAAAATTTCCAAAATTTGGCCCGTCGGTATATATAACCTGACCCTGTTGGTGTGACCGAGTGGAACGACTCGGTGGCTCCGAGATGCAAAACCGAAAGTAGTTACTGCAACTCGGTGTGACCGAAAAGTTCTAATCGGTTGCACCGAGATTGAAAACCCTAGATCAACTTAGTGACTCGGTAGAACCGAAAAGGATGAGTCGGTCATACCGAAGATGCACAAAGAGGTTTTGGAGGTTTAAGTCTATGACGAATCGGGAACTCCGAGTGCTCCTCACACAGAGTCATTCGAATTTGACTTGATCAAACTTTGTGATGTAGCATGAATAGAGTTTGAGATGAGAAAAGCATAGATAGCTAGAGGGAGTTCTTAGGCATTCTTGTCCATCCATTTGGCAAAAGAGAAAGAGCCAAACAATCAAAACAACAAATGGATGTCCTCGAATGAGTAAAATATGCAACCAACATGCTCACACAATAAAATAGAAAATGAAATATGTGACAAAGCATTCACAAACACTCTAGCATCTATCAAGCAATTTGGCGATGACTAGGTCATCTATGTATGAGTATATTGACTTAGGAGTCAAATGAGAACATTTGATCATAGGTCATACTCATCATTTAAGAACAAGTGGGGTTACCACTTTACATAAAGCATTGTTGTGTTCACACCATTAGAGTTGCTTTAGCTTAATTGATTAGAGTAAAGCTCCCCCTAGATGTGATATCCCCCCTAAGAGGGATGAACTAACCCTGGGTTTTGTCGATGATGACTTCATGTAGGTGTTGAAGATGTAGATGCTCATTGTTTTCATTTGGAGCAATCCTTTGGAGTGAGTTGCACTTTCAATACCTACACGGGTTAGTCCCACAAGGAACAAACAAGGATATCCATAGACATAGAGTGATGCATACACAAGATGATGTCCATGAAAGCATTAGGTTACCATCGGTGTCAAAATCGGCGGATCTCGGGTAGGGGGTCCCGAACTGTGCGTCTAAGGCGGATGGTAACAGGAGGCAAGGGACACGATGTTTACCCAGGTTCGGGCCCTCTCTATGGAGGTAATACCCTACTTCCTGCTTGATTGATCTTGATGATATGAGTAGTACAAGAGTTGATCTACCACGAGATCGTAGAGGCTAAACCCTAGAAGCTAGCCTATGGTATGATTGTTGTTGTCCTACGGACTAAACCCTCCAGTTTATGTAGACACCGGAGGGGGCTAGGGTTACATAGAGTCGGTTACAATGGGAGGAGATCTATATATCCGTATCGCCAAGCTTGCCTTCCACGCCAACGAGAGTCCCATCCGGACACGAGACGAAGTCTTCAATCTTGTATCTTCATAGTCCAACTGTCTGGCCAAAGGACATAGTCCGGCTGTCCGGATACCCCCTAATCCAGGACTCCCTCAGTAGCCCCTGAACCAGGCTTCAATGACGATGAGCCCGGCGCGCAGTTTGTCTTCGGCATTGCAAGGCGGGTTCCTTCTCCGAATACTCCACAGAGGATTTTTGAACACAAGGATAGTGTCCGGCTCTACAAAACAAGTTTCACATACCATCGTAGAGAGAATAATATTTCCGATCTGCTGACATATTTGATATCATGACATCATGCCATGGCCCGGTTATTATCGAACCGTTTTTCTCAACCTGCCTTGGCGCATATCGCGAGGCGGTTTCTTTGGGACGTCTTGTCAAAGCAGAGATCGTGTCCCCTTATCGCAGGATTCTCATCAATACGGGCGTAGGTAACCCAACCGCGCCATCAATCGCGGCGCTTGGGGAATAAGCGAGTTAACCAGGCTAGTGGGGGCGCATAGTTTCATCCACCTTTATAAAGGGATAAGGGTTCACCTTTTTCACCCACGCCTTCTTCCTCCTTGCCTATCCATTCTTGCGCACTCGAGCTCCAACGCCCAAGTTCGCACCTTTCTCCTCACACCGCCCCAATCATGTCCGGAGCGGGAGGAAAGTGGATTAAATCCTCCATCACAGAGGAGGACATCGAAAAGCTACGGGGGGCCGGATACTTGGCTGCAAACATCACGCACCGGCTGCCCGTTGAGGGGCAGATCGTCCCTACCCCGGAACCTTACGAGAGGGTAGTTTTTCTTACCCACTTCGTCTGCGGACTAGGGTTCCCCCTCCACCCCTTCGTCCATGGCCTCATGTTCTACTACGGGCTAGACTTCCACGATCTAGCCCCGAACTTCATCCTCAACATCTCGGCGTTTATCGTCGTGTGCAAGGCCTTCCTCCGCGTCCAGCCCCACTTCGGCCTGTGGCTGAAGACCTTCAATGTCAAGCCGAAGGTTGTAGGCGGCCAGCAAGCGGAATGCGGAGGTGCCATGGTGGGCAAAATGCCCAATGTTACATGGCACAAGGGCTCCTATGTGGAGACCATAAAGGGGTGGCAATCGGGGTGGTTCTACATCACCGAGCCGCGCGACACCAACTGGGTGGCGGCCCCCGAGTTTCGATCCGGAATCCCCATGCGGCTCACCTCCTGGAAAGAGAAGGGCCTGTCCTGGGACTCACCGATAGAGTTGTCCGGACTCCAGAAATGTATCCGGAACTTGATAAGCAAGAAACTTAAGCTTGTCAACGTGGTCCAGGTCATGCTCTTCCGCCGGATCCTCCCGTGTCAACAACGGGCGTTCAATTTATGGGAGTTTGACCCGGCCCAGCACCAGACCCTGCGCGAGCTTTTTGACACGACGCACAAGGATGTCTGGAGGGTGCTATTCAAGGGTGCCGAGGTCCCCCCTTTCCTTACCGAGGACCGCGGACTTAGCGCGAAGCGCCCTGCAAATCCGGTAAGCTTTTTGCACCTTATAAGGTTTTTACTTTCCCCGGCTTGATGAAGTGCGGGATCTGAGCTCCCATGCCTTTTATAGGACTGGGAGGAGAGAGCGAAGCAAATCGACTACCCGGCGCCCCTGCCCGAAGATCCGGCCGATGCTCTTCTTACGAAGATGCTGACTCCAGCGCCTTATGAGGTGCCGAAGAAGAAGGCCAAGAAGAAGGCCGCGGGGACTTGAAAGGGCTCCCACCGTCAGGTGATATCGGACTCATCATCCGACAACTCCGAGACGCACTCCTCTCGCGAAGACGAGGAGGAAGAAGATGAAGATTCTCCCCCTGAAGTTGGGGGAGACAGGAAAATGAAGGCCGCCCCAACCGGGGAGGCCGGAGGGTCCAAGAAGGGAAGGACTCTCCTTCCGGACTGCTCCACGACCGCCACTCACAACGACGATGAGTGGTTGACCAGGGACAAGCCCCTAGCGAAATCGTAAGTATTCGGATACCAGAGTAATTCATGGTATGCTTTTTACTACACCGCTTCTCCTTATGTCGAATTTTATTGTGCAATCCGCCTCAAGCCCGCATCGACGTATCCTCGTCGGACGGTTCTTTGGACCCGTCAGCTATGAGTAGCGGTTCGCTTCCGACCGCCTCCACCCCTCGCCCCACGGACAACGTCGAGGTGTTGTCTGAAAGGGCACCAAGTCGAGGAAGGTAGTCCTGGAGGCGGCCAAAGGCGGTATTCCGGACCCTGGGCGCAAAGGGAGCAAGACCCCTGTGGGCTCCAAGTTCGGTCCCAAGCCGAACACCGCACCGGGACCACTAGTGGTCCCAGACTCCGACAGCCGGCCTCCTGCTAAGAGGGGCAAGCCGCCCGTGCCGGTGACCTCCGTCCATCCGGAGGCACCGGACAACTTGCTGGAAGTGCTTAGCGGCGCTTCCATCGACGAGGAGCACCGCACTATAATCAGTGTGGTAATCGAGAAGGTTCGGTCCGCCAAAAGCGGACTAACCGCAGCTTGCGCCAGCCTCGTAACAGGCTTTGAGGTAAGTAGTCGAAATATATGAAAATATTACCGCATAGACAGTAGCCCCTGATGTTCTGTTAGGCGTTCGCGAAGAAAAGCCGAATAGAGGATCGAATAATAACTGCGGGAGTCTAATCCAAATATGTCTATATGCGTATGCAGGCTTCACTGTTGGCCGCCGCCGTACATACTGCGGAGATCGCCACACTGAAGCTGAACCTCGAGCGGTCCGAGGAAGAACTCGGCCTTGCCAAAAAGCAGCTCGAGGAGAATAAAGGTAAGCAATACCATGTTTATATAAAAAAGGTTTTGGTTGCAAGATAATAGGATCATCGTGGATGTACCAGGGTCCACGACCTAAATGGCGACCCTGAAGCAGTTGCTCACCGAGGCCGAAAACAAAGCGGCCAAGGAGCGCACCGAGCGAGAAAAACATGAAGCCCGGGTAGGCGAGGTGCAGCAAGAGCTCCAGGCGCTCGTCAAGAAGCATGAGTCCTTGGAGCTTGACTCGTAGACGCGAGAGTCCGAGCTTGCGAAGGCCCTCGAAAGCGCAAAAAATGCCAAGGCCGAAGCCCAAAAGGCCCTCCAGGAAATTGAGGTGGTGAAGAAGATAGCGGCGGGTAAGGCATTCATTATGCAGAGTAGGCATGCGAAAGAAAATTTCCTTTTACTTACCTGGGTTCGGAACTCTCCAGGAGCGTTCGCAGATCTGCCCCGCAGTGTGTCTGATGCCGCGGAGTTCAACGGGCCGAGAAGGGGAGCTCGACGGAGAAGTTGTTTTGGTCTCAGTATACTGGGACCGAACACCCGATGCCCGTGAGCGACCAGCTGAAGCAACTGGTCGAACTCCACAAGGCGGCCGAACAGGCCATGAGGGGCCTTATAGTCCGGATGTGGCCTGGCGATTCCCTTCCCAATAGCTACTTCGGCATGGTGAGGCGGCTTGTGAATGCCTGTGCACGGCTGGAAGTCATCAAGCGGTCCGTCTGCACCGAAGGTGCACACAGGGCTTTTGTCCATGCGAAGGTGCACTGGGCCAAGATGGACGCCGAGAAGCTGGTGAAGGAGGGGCCGCCGCAGGGCAAGGAGCATCGCCACCCCTGAAATGTATTATGAGGGTGTCCTGAAGGGTGCCCGTCTTGTGGCGGACGAGTGTGCGAAGGATGTAATTTTTGAATGAACTTGCTCGTGTGATCCTGTATTATGAAAACTAGTTCATTTGGCGCTTATGCAACGCAATTTAAAATATTACCTTCTATGCGGCCATTTATAAAATCTGAGAGTTGCTAGTCGGCGGCTTCTGCCCCCATGCAACTAGTGTTGGGGTGTTCGGGATAAATCTGGCACTCTTTTTCCCATTTATGGGTCCTTCAAGGGAGGTGCTCAGCGCAGTGAACCAGGCAATCGGACTATAATGCTTTATCGCTCTCACTTAGCCATAGAAGTCTACAATTTTAAATTTTGGCGAAGCCCCTAGTATTCGGAGAGCCGAAGCTGGGGCGCTATACCCGCCTAAGACGGACAAGGCCGACTCCTCGCCCGAAGCGGAAAAAATCTTTAGGGACTTGAGACCATGCGAACAGCGACCAGCTCTCGCCTCATCATGACAGTCAGTTTTAGCTTTCTCTACTGAGGTGATCGGCCGGAAGAACCGGGGCACAATCGCAGTAGTTCTCCCAGTGCTACCTTTGCCGATATAGCGGAACGTAAGGTATGAAAACATGGGATCCGGGCAAACCCAACTATTGACCCAAGAACATGATTCGGAGCCGATGCATATAATGCTATAAGTTTGGGGTGCCGCACTGTCGAAAGTGTTCGGACTTCTCATGCCGAATTATGGAGTATACGGAAGCCCCTGGCGTATTGGTCATACCGGAGTGTACGGGTGCTGACTGTCATAAATGAACATATATATGTAAAACAATATAAAATGCAGTAATAGACTAGTGCTATGCATTGTTTATTTAAAAAATGTGTCGAAGCATGTTAATACAAGCAGTGCGATAAGCAAAAAGTAGGACTATTTGACATGTCCCGTCCAAGGGCAAGCTGCGAACTGGTATTTAAAGTAGGTATTTCACTCGTTATCAGAGACCACCTGGGGATTCCATTGTACGACGTAGCTTCCTGCCTCCTTGGGTGTTAGATCGTGTCCGCTATCGTCTATGCGGATAGGGCTTCCAGAGAGTAAAGTCCTGAAAGAGAGAGGATGATAACGGTAGTAAGCCCCTAGTGCAGTTGAGCCGCATTGTGGGACGTGCTGTGATCGTGCCCCCGCCGATACCCATGGTATTTTCAGTACGTAATTATGTACGCGCGGCACGAATTTTGCCGTTGTACTGAGACTAGGGCAGGGGCCGAATTGCTAGGCGAGCTCTGAACGTGCCAGGCGATCCTGTTGCAGTTTACTCCGGACGCGCTTGACAGTGTCCGGGGGCTTGATTGCCAAACTGGTGGATTGCCTTGAAAGGCTGCTTTGTGCTTCTGCTGCGCGGGCCGTAGTGTGCTCCTCCGTACGGAGCGAGCGCTCTGTGTTTCCATTGACTGTGATGACCCCCTTAGGTCCTGGCATCTTGAGCTTGAGGTATGCGTAATGCGGTACCACATTGAATCTTGCAAATGCGGTGCGCCCGAGCAGTGCGTGATAGCTGCTGCGGAACGGGACGATATCGAAGATTAATTCCTCGCTTCGAAAGTTGTCCGGAGATCCGAAGACCACTTCCAGTGTGATTGAGCCCGTACAATGGGCCTCGACACCTGGGATGACGCCTTTAAAGGTCGTTTTGGTGGGTTTGATCTTCGATGGGTCTATACCCATTTTGCGCACTGTATCCTGATAAAGTAGGTTCAGGCTGCTGCCGCCGTCCATAACGACTCGAGTGAGGTGGAATCCGTCGATTATTGGGTCTAAGACCAATGCGGCAGATCCGCCATGACGGATACAAGTGGGATGGTCCCTGCGATCAAAAGTGATCGGACAAGAGGACCATGGGTTGAACTTTGGGGCGACGGGCTTCATCGCATATACATCCCTTAGTGCACGCTTCCGTTCCCTCTTGGGGATGTGGGTTGCGTATATCATGTTCACCGTCCGTACTTGTGGGGGAACCTCTTTTGTCCTCCCGTGTTCAGCGGTCGGGGCTCCTCCTCGTCATCGCTGTGCAGCCCCTTGTCCTTGTTTTCGGTGTTTAACTTGCCGGCCTGCTTGAACACCCGGCATTCTCTATTGGTGTGATTGGCTGGTTTGTCGGGGGTGCCATGTATTTGGCACGAGCGATCGAGTATGCGGTCCAGACTGGACGGGCCCAGAGTGCTTCTTTTAAATGGCTTTTTTCACTGACCGGGTTTAGAGCCTCTGGATCCGGCATTGACTGTCATATCCTCGGCATTATCGCCGTTATTGCGGCGCTTATGTTTGTTGTGACGTGGCCTGCCGTTGCTGTCCTTGGTATCCGAAGTGCCAAGGTTCCTTGATATATTGTTGCTGCGAGCCAGCCAGCTATCCTCTCCCGCGCAAAAGCGGGTTATGAGCGTCGTGAGGGCTGCCATGGATTTCGGCTTTTCCTGGCCAAGGTGTCGGGCGAGCCACTCGTCATGGATGTTGTGCTTAAATGCTGCTAAGGCCTCTGCGTCCGGACAGTCGACAATTTGATTCTTCTTGATTAGGAACCGTGTCCAGAATTGCCTGGCTGATTCCCCTAGCTGCTGAATTATGTGGCTCAAGTCGTCGACATCTGGCGGTCGCACATAAGTTCCCTGGAAGTTGTCGAGGAATGCGTCTTCCAGATCCTCCCAACAGCCAACGGAGTCCGCTGGCAAGCTATTTAGCCAATGCTGAGCTGGTCCATTAAGCTTTAGCGGGAGGTACTTGATGGCATGTAGATCATCGCCGCGAGCCATGTGGATGTGGAGGAGGAAGTCCTCGATCCATACCGCGGGATCTATTGTACCATCATATAATTCGATGTTTACGGGTTTAAAACCCTCTCGGAATTCATGATCCATTACTTCGGCAGTGAAGCATAGGGGTGTGGCGCCTACTGCTTTGGGCTATATCGCGCGTAGCTCATATGAGTCATGCCTCATCAGATTCGCCCGGCGGATTTAGCTTTCTTGTACCGGCGTGACGGTCACCTTCCCACGAGGGCGCTACCGTGATCCGTGAGATCGATCTTGCGTGTTTTGCCCTGTCTTCCAATACGACTCGCAGGTCTCGCGTGTTTCCCGGTGCCTTGGTATTTTTGTTCGAGTGGCGGCGGGGTGCGGGATGAACTTCTGGCTGAAATGCCTCTCTGTCTCGGCCACGAGGTGGCCGATCAGCCGCGTCGTACGCTGGTGATGTAGGTTTTAATGCTTCCTCATCAAGTCGGGGTAGCAACCTGCGCTTTGGGTGACCCTTGAGGGCGTTCGAGTTCAGATTCCTCACCGCAAGGACTTCAGTCCATCTATCGCTAGCAAGTCATGATCAGCTCAAGTCTGTTGCTGTTTTTTCTTCAGCTATTCATCGTCGCTATAAGCCGGCGCTTAAAGCGCCTCGCTCGGCGGGATCCTCGAGCACGACAAATTCTTCGTCGCCGAGGCTCACTTCATCTTCGGAGGGAGGCATGTAATTGTCCTCCTCTCCCTCCGCCGCTTCCGGAGGGCTGGCTTGTTCATCCTCCATTTGTGGATCCCGCCGAGGGGATTGTCATCGTCTTTGGCACTGTCCGGAGTATTGTTATCTCCTGTGTCGGTATCACCGCTTTTGCTATGGCGAGACGTAGAGCGGCACCGCTGACGTTGGCGCTTGGGTTGCTTGGAGGGGTCATCCTCTGCTGCCTTGTCGCCATTGCCTTCTTTGGGTGTATCCACCATATATATATATATATCATATGATGAGGTGGCGGTCCAGTGCCCCGTGGGCAGTGGTTCCTGATCGTCTCCTGCATCGGTGTCCATACCATCGATGTCTTCGGAGTCGTAATCGAGCATGTCGGTTAAATCCTCGACAGTGGCTACTAAGTGGGTGGTGGGTGGGGCGTGAATTTCTTCGTCGTCCGCATCCCATTCTAGCCGGACATAGTTCGACCAAGGTTCTCCTGACAAAGAGAGAGACCTTAACGAGTTTAGTACATCGCCAAAGGGCGAGTGCTGAAAAATATCCGCGGAGGTGAACTCCATGACCGGTGCCCAGTCGGATTCGACAGGCACGGGCGTAGGCGGTTCAGAGTCCGTGGCCAGAGACGAGTCTATAGGTTCGGCATCACGGCTCTCGTGAGGGGTAGGGTCAATATCCGGCTCTATCGCCGTTGAGAGTGCAGCCTCCATGGTGGGGTCTATCCGCCCGTCCTCGGATGGCGCAATCTGTTCTGGGTTGAAGGCCGGAGTTGTTGCTGGTGCGATCTCCTGAACACCGTCCGACTGCAGAGCTAAATCGTGCTCGTCGTGATCGTGCGGCGCACCTGGCATGGGCTCGAATCTGTCGAAGATCAAGTCTCCGCGGATGTCGGCCGTGTAGTTCAAGTTTCCGAACCTGACCTGGTGGCCAGGGGGTAGCTCTCGATCTGCTCCAGATGGCCAAGCGAGTTGGCCCGCAGTACGAAGCTTCCGAATACAAAGATCTGTCCGGGGAGGAAAAACCTCACCCTGGACCGCATCGTTGCCGATGATCGAAGGAGCCATCAAGCCTTATGGTGACGACACAGTGGAACTCTCAATGAAAGCACCAATGTCGGTGTCAAAACCAGCGGATATCGGGTAGGGGGTCCTGAACTGTGCGTCTAAGGTGGATGGTAACAGGAGGCAAGGGACACGATGTTTACCCAGGTTGGAGGTAATACCCTACTTCCTGCTCGATTGATCTTGATGATATGAGTAGTACAAGAGTTGATCTACCACGAGATTGTAGAGGCTAAACCCTAGAAGCTAGCCTATGGTATGATTGTTGTTGTCCTACGGACTAAACCCTCTGTTTTATATAGACACCGGAGGGGGCTAGTGTTACATAGAGTCGGTTACAATGGGAGGAGATCTATATATCTGTATCGCCAAGCTTGCCTTCCACGCCAAGGAGAGTCCCATCCGGACACGAGACGAAGTCTTCAATCTTGTATCTTCATAGTCCAACAGTCCGGCCAAAGGACATAGTCTGGCTGTCCGGATACCCCCTAATCCAGGACTCCCTCAGTTGTCGATGATGACTTCATGTAGGTGTTGAAGATGTAGATGCTCATTATTGATGTAGATTATTTGGAGCAATCCATTGGAGTGAGTTGCACTTTCAATACCTACACGGGTTAGTCCCACAAGGAACAAACAAGGATATCCATAGACATAGAGTGATGCATACACAAGATGATGTCCATGAAAGCATTAGGTTACCTTGTCCCTTGTCTTACCAACAAGAGGGTTTGTTACTCCTTTAACTAGTGCAAGATATGGAAGTTGTTTGCACTTGTCCTCGCCAAAATGATAAGAGTGAAGTATGTTGGCGGAGTCACCCTCAAGAACTCTTTAGTTCTTCTTCTTCTTCTGGATCCACACCATCTTGATGGGAATCCTTGGAGTTGTAGTTGTACTTGATGAAGTAGAACTTGATGTAGTCTTGGGAACCCACTCGACCAAGGCCTTAGGTGCTTCTTCAAATGCATCAATTTCCTCTTGAAGCTTGTCCTTGCCTTTTTGCTTATGGTCTTGTGGTGGAAGATCCTCTTGAGCTTGTGTCCCTTTGAAAGAAGTAGGATCATACTTCTCTTGTTGAGGAACAAACTTCGTATTGGGGTATTGATCTTGTTCCCACTCAACTCCATTGGCATTGAACTTTCGTTCAAAACCAACATCTTGATTCTTCCGGTGTCTTCCTTTTGGCGCATAATTTCATCAAATTGCTTACTCTAAGCAAGGCTCTTGTAAACACCTTTCTATAATTCCTTCAATAAGCTATTTTCTTGCTCAAGTGTAACTTGGCTAAGAGAATCATTAGTGGAATCAAGAGAATTACTAGAAACAACAACATTGGATTTAGCATGATTGTTGTTACTACTAGATGAAGCATCTTTCTTGTTCTTGTTGCCAGATTTAACTTATGGCATGTAAGTAGACAAGAGTAAACGCTTGGCAATGTAAGAAGAACTTTTCTTGCGAAGATCATCACTGATTGCCTTTAAAAACTCATGCTCTTGCTCAAGGTTGAGCTTTTCAAAGCGTAGCTTATCATGAGTCTTTAAAAGTTCTCGATGATTTTTCAAGGTGGTTTCATGACCTAACTTAAGAGTGTTTAGTTCTTTAGTTAGACGCTCAATCTCCTTCTTATCATCGTCATTCGTTTTATCTTGATTAGCATGTTTAATTGACGTTTCGTCATAGTCTTCATCACTAGACTTGTCAACAAGTAAATCATCATCACCTAGCAAATCATCTTCATCACTATTGAAATCAACATACTCGGGATGTGTTACCTTTGGACCTTTGGCCATGAAGCATCTTCCAATTCCTTCATTTGGTGAGTCAAATATGTCATAGGAGTTGGTTGACACAAGTGCTAGACCGGCAACACCTTCATCTTGAGTATATTCGAGTCGGAGTGATAACTTCTTTCGAGTGATTGTCGAGTCGAGCCGGATACCCATTCACCAACATGAGCTTGATGTCTTCTTTTGTGTAGCTCCTTGATGACTTTTCTTTCCTTTCTGAATCCTTGCTTCTCCGAGAGGGTGTTCGTTCATAACGATCATCTCTACTCCTCCTTTCTCTTGGTGGTGATTCTTCTCTTCTACTTCTTCTTTTGGGAGAATCTTCTCTTCTTTTGTAGGGGGGCGTACACTCATTCGAGTAGTGTCCGGGTCTTCCACAATTGTAGCAATTACGCTCACGACTAGAAGATCTTTTGTCATTGTAGGACCTTGACTTGGAGCTTCTTTCCTTGCTTCTACTCTTGTAGAACTTGTTGAAGTTCTTTACCATTAGGCTCAATTTTTCATTGAAGGTTTGTTTCTCACTTGATGATGTGGAACGTTGATGGAGACTTCAACCCACGAAGGGTAACGGTTGCGCGAGTCCACGGAGGGCTCCACCCACGAAGGGTCCACGAAGAAGCAACCTTGTCTATCCCACCATGGCCGTCGCCCATGAAGGACTTGCCTCACTAGGGTAGATCTTCACGTAGTAGGCGATCTCCTTGCCCTTACAAACTCCTAAGTTCAACTCCACAATCTTGACGGAGGCTCCCAAGTGACACCTAGCCAATCTAGGAGACACCACTCTCCAAGAAGTAACAAATGGTGTGTTCATGATGAACTCCTTGCTCTTGTGCTTCAAATGATAGTCTCCCCAACACTCAACTCTCTCTCATAGGATTGGATTTGGTGGAAAGAAGATTTGAGTGGAAAGCAACTTGGGGAAGGCTAGAGATCAAGATGTATGTGGTTGGAATGGAATATCTTGACCTCAACACAAGTGTAGGTGGTTCTCTCTCAGAAAATATATGTTGTAAGTGTAGGCATGTTCTGATGGCTCTCTCCACGAATGAAGAGTGGGTGAAGGGTATATATAGCCTCCACACAAAATCTAACCGTTACACACAAATCACCAAACTCGGTGGGACCGATTTAGAGAACTTGGTCAGATCGATTTGGTTCATAATGTGGCCGTTCGGCATTTCGGTGGGATCGACTGTCAACTTGGTGGGACCGATTTCATTAGGGTTAGGGCATAACGTAATTAATCTCGGTGAGACCGATTACACAAACTCGGTGAGACCGATTTTGGTAATAGTCAGACAGAGAGTTGGTCAGGCAAACTCGATGGGACCGATTCGCTCATCTCAGTTGGACCGAAACGTTACGAAAAGGAAACAGAGTGTTTGCATTGCAATCTTGGTGGGACCGATCACTCATCTCGGTTTGACCGAAACGTTACGAAGGGAAACAGAGAGGTTGCAATCCCATCTCGGTGAGACCGAAAAGACTAGGGTTTCTGGCAGTGGCTATTTCAACTGAACTCGGTCGCTCCGGATAGAAAGAATCGGTGGGGCCGAGTTGGATATTTGATTTGGGACATATGTGGATATGAGAAAGTAGTGGAGGGTTTTGGAGCATATCACTAAGCATTTTGAGTAAGAACCTCATTAAGCAACACCTCGTCCCTTCTTAATAGTATTGGCTTTTCCTATAGACTCAATGTGATCTTTGATCACTAAAATAGAGAATGTAGAGTCTTGTGCTTTGAGCTTGAGCCAATCTTTTGTCCTTAGCATTTTGTAGGGTCCACTTTCTAATCCATGCCATGCCAATCATTGAGCTTTCCTGAAATATTCATATTGAAATAGCATTAGCTCAATGATCTATATGTTGTTAGGAATTACCAAAACCACCCAGGGATAGTTGCACTTTCAGGCTCGCAGAGGCATTTCGCTCTCCATCATCTCCGGCGCCAACGAGTTCCCCGACGACGACAATTATTGGGGGAGATCACGGGCCGGACTGAAATACGTAAATGATATGTTATCCTGCAATTTGTAAAAGGCCAGATATATGTATAGTATCTTTGAATACTTACGATTCGGCCGGGGGCTTCGGCCTGGGGCGCCGCTCGGGGATGACTTCGGTGTCCGAATCCGAATCATCCGAAAGGGAGATCTTCCCCTTCTTGGACGCCTCTGCCTCTAGGTCCACGGACGCCGCCCTTTTCTTCTGCCCCCCCCCCTTAAGGGGAGAATTTCTCTTTCTCCTCTTCCCCTTCATCTCCCTCGTGGGAGGAGAGAGCTTTGGTATCTTCAGACGCAACGTCCGAAGTACCTTTACGGTGAAGGCCACTTCTGGCCTCCTTACCCTTCTTCTTGGCCTTCTTCTACGACGCCTGGTACGGTGCCAGAACCAGCATCTTCGTTAATAGGGGAATAGTTGGGTCTTCGAGCAGCGGAGCCGGACATCGGATCCGCTCTGCCTTCTTCGTCCAGCCCTGAAAGATGAATGGAAGGCTTAGTATACTCCTTGGATTTACAAGTTGAGGTTATGTTTGGAAATCTGAAAACTTACTGGAGTGGCCGGATGAGCGCAGTCGAGGCCGAGGTCTTCGGTCGTTCCCAGCCATGACTTATGGCCCTTGAAAAGCAGCTTCCAGATCTCTTCCTGCATCGTGCCAAAGAATTGCTGCAGGGTCCGAGGGCCGTCCGGATTAAACTCCCACATATGGAGAGTCCGCAACTGGCAGGGAAGAATCCGGCAAAAAAGCATCACCTGGATCACGTCGGCAACACTGGTATTCTTCTCTATCATACACTTGACCGGCTTCTGCAGCGTCATCACCTCGTCGGACGACGCCCAGTCCAGGCCCTTTTTTATCCACGATGTAAGCCGCACTGGAGGACCGGATTTGAACTCGGAGGTGGCGGCCCATGTGGCATCGCGAGGTTCCGTGATGTAGAACCACTCCTGTCGCCATCCCTTCACGGTCTCCACAAAGCCCCCCTTGTGCCAGGTGACGTTGGGGAGCTTGCTCACCATGGCGCCGCTACACTCCGCATGTTGACCATCGACCACTTTCGGCTTCACGTTGAAGACCTTGAGCCAGAGGCCCAAGTGGGGGGGGGGGATGCGGAGGTACGCCTCACACACAATGATGAACGCCGAAATGTGGAGGAAGGACTTCGGGGCTAGATCGTGAAAATCCAGCCCATAATAGAACATGAGCCCGCAGACGAAAGAGTGGAGAGGAAATCCTAGTCTGTGAAGAAACTGGGGGATGAACACTACCCTCTCATTAGGCTCTGGAGTGGGGATGATCTGCTTTTTGGCAGGGAGCTGGTGGGCGATTTCCGCGGCCAAGTACCCCGCTTCCCGGAGTTCCTTGACATTCCCCTCCGTGACGGAGGAGGCCATACACTTGCCCTGTGCGCCAGATCCGCACATGGATGGAGTGTTTGGTGGGGACAGAAAATATTGAAACTTGGGCGCTGGAGCTCGAGGACGGATGGACTGAGGAAGAAGAAGGCGTGGGGTAAAAAGATGGATCCTTATCCTCTTATAAAGGAAGTGAATATCAAGCGCCCCGAGCCTTAAAACTCGCCTATTCCCAAGGGGTCGTGCAAACGGCACGGTTGGATTAACCAAACCCGTATTGATGAGAATCCTGCAATAAGGGGATACGGTCTCTGCTTCGACAAGACGTGTCAATAGAGGCCGTGCCTCGAGGTGCGGAGCGGGAGGCCACAAGACGGTTCGAAATAATAATAAGGCCAGAACATAACGTCTCGCCGAAAAAGCAGTCAGTGAACATGACTTATTTTGTTTAAGTATTTCACCCTTGTAGTTCAGGGTTGTAACTATTATACAGAGCCGGATATAGTTCTTTTGTTCAACTGCTTTGGAGTATTCGGAGGAGGAACCCGCCTTGCAATGCCGAAGACAATCTGCGCCCCGGACACATCGTCATTGAAGCCTGGTTCAGGGGCTACTGAGGGAGTCCTGGATAAGGGGGTCCCCGGGCATCCGTGCTATGGGACATGGGCCGGATTGATGGGCCGTGAAGATACAAGATAGAAGGCCTTCCCCCGTGTCCGGATGGGACCCTCCTTTGTGTGGATGGAAAGCTTGGCGTTTGGATATGAAGATTCCTTTCTCTGTAAACCGACTCTGTACAACCCTAGGCCCCTCCGGTGTCTATATAAACCGGAGTATTTAGCCCGTAGAGGCAATCATAATCATACAGGCTAGACATCTAGGGTTTAGCCATTACGATCTCGAGGTAGATCAACTCTTGTAACCCCTATACTCATCAAAGTCAATCAAGCAGGAAGTAGGGTATTACCTCCATTAAGAGGGCCCGAACCTGGGTAAACATCGTGTCCCTTGTCTCCTGTTACCTTCGATCCTCAGACGCACAGCTCGGGACCCCCTACCCGAGATCGGCAGGTTTTGACACCGACAGGGATCACTTTTGCCACCCTGTGAAGCTCGTCGAAAACCCTAACCTGACCATATCGATGTAGTATGGAGAAGACAACCTAGCCACTAGCTCATCGGCACCGTCGATCAATGTCTCATCAATATGGGAATTAAGCCACAAAAAATATAATAAGATGATTTGTTGTCACTGCCATGACGGTGACACGTCTATCGGGTCTCATACTACTAGTCTAGAGAAAAACCAGAGTTCCCTAACCCTCTCACCGCCCAAGCGGCGGACAAAGGGCAGGGAACCCACATCACCGCCGTCGTTCAATGTGCGTGGGGGGGGGGGGCTACGGTCACCTCTTTTGTTCTTTCTCGACTATAGGTCAGTAACTAATGAGAAAGGAGAACATGGAAACATTAAAGCCATGAAACTTTCGGATGGACCCCTTTCCATATACAATTATGGTTCATCCAGCTGAAAAAGGGTGTGTTTCAAGGACCCTAATATCTAGTAGTCATCTGCTTGCAGCCAGCCTCACATGAATGTTTCATTTGCTCTCGACACGCGAAACCAGCGAACGCAAAGTCCTCCCCTCGTACGTTTGTTGTAGTGGGTTCCCAATGCGACCACATCTACCCAGGAACGTTATAACGGGCCACGAAAAACAAATTCCATCGCGAGTTAGATGTTTCTACATGAAAAATTGCCTTGCTCAACTAACAAAAGGAAAAAAATACATAATTAAAACTACCAACCTCTTGATAGAATATGCCATGAACAAAATATAAACATAAATTTATAAAATGCCATGCTCCGAAAATTTGAAAATTGCCATGCTAATTTATAAAACTGTCGTCCTCTAGAATTCCTTGTACCTACATAATCCCAATAAAAATTGCCATTCCATTGAAAACAAAAATGTTATCTTCTCAATGATAAATGACATCTTTGCAATAATGAAAATGTCATCCTATAATTAATAAAAATACATGCACTTGGTAAGAAAAATTGTCATGCCACTAAAAGTAAAAATGTCATCCTCTCAACATTAAAAACGACATCCTCTCAATAAGAAAAACTCCATCCTATTACTAAAAAATGTCGCCCTATTAATAAAAAAATGCCATGCACTTACTAAAAAACAGCCATGCCATTAAAAATAAAATGACATGCTCTTATTAATAAAATTGGCATCCACTTATTAATAAAATGCATGTTATTAATTAATAAAATGCCATATGAGAAAGTAAAAGATGCCATGGTATTAATAAAAAATTACAGGTTATGTATAATAAATATACACATTGCAAGTTAAAAAAACTCTAGAAATAGGGTTTTTCCTTCTTTAGAAAATGTAAAAATAATGGGACTTTTAGTTTTTTTCTCAAATGGAAAATGAAATTAGAACAAATAAACGGAAATACATAAACCTGATTGCGCGTAACTGTTCACGAAGCCCGCTTCAACCAAGGTGGTGAGTGTGCACGGTGCTCCGGTGCGAGGGCGTGAGTTTGAGTCCTCACGGGCGCCCATTTTTTGAAGAAATAGAAAAGGTGTTTACTCTGGGATAGCTTGAACAGCGAACGACTCTGGAGAGCTGACGTGGCACCTGATTTGCGCCAAGATCCATGCCGCCAGATCAAACTGCGGAAAGGGCGTTCGCTGAAAAGTCTAAAAAGTCTAACGTGAGCTAGATAAGATTTCCGTTGTTTCAATCCTTCCGTTGAACCTATGGTATTTCTGTATATAATGCCGCACCTCGATTGGTAAGTACACTTTTTCCAATTAAAAAATTATGGTAGAGCCTAGCCTATGCATCCCACTTTCTTTTTGTCAAAATTATACTCTCTCCGTTCCCAAATATTTGTCTTTCCAGACATTTTAAATGGACTACAACATATGGATATATGTAGACATATTTTAGAATGTAGATTCACTCATTTTGCTTCGTATGTAGTCAATTGTTAAAATCTTTAGAAAGACAAATATTTGAGAACGGAGGAAGTACTTATGTAAATATATCCATATGACCATATCCTGTCGTATACTTGTCCTATCAAATAAGGAACCTATACTCACAGCCATCCACCCCTAGCCGTTACTGTCAACATCTGCCCTCTCCTCCATCCACTCTGCCATCGTTGGAGGAAGCCGACAGGTAAAGCCCGCTCGGTGGACAACGATGGCGGGTCTCGTCCTCTCTTGCTGATGGGACCTCCGGCCTTGCGCGGGGTCTGGCCCCAGGCGGCGTGGCGACCACAAGACCTTTTGGTGGTGCTATGTTTGGGGCGGTTGCGGGGCAGCACGGCGACCGCCTTTGGTCAGGGCAGTGGTGGCCGCGGTGACATGTGCAGTGTTGGATAAAGATTTGAAGACGAACATGCCAACCACGGCGGCGGTGGTCACTCGCTATGCTCTTATCTGAGTCAGGATAATACAGCTTCATGCAATTTCAATCTGCAGATTAGGGACATGGGCGGCCACGATTGCAGCTAGACAACTGAATGGATCTTTTTCCCAAGTTCGTCATCAGCTGATGGTGAGGACGGCACGGGTCTGCCGAAGGTACCCTCAACATGGGTTCCGGCGGTGCCTAGCAGTCACATCGTCGCCCGTCAAGGCGTCAACAAGCTCATACGAGCACAATTTTTCACATCAGAACTGTGTGTGTGAGCACTAGACAGTGGTTGGAAAGCCCAACATTCAGGGTGAAGACGTTCTGAGATGTGATGTTCCATGGTCCTCGTGCACGAGGATTATGCATATTCGTTGCTGAGTGGTTTGGGACACGACGCATGTGGACGTTTGTCTCTATTCGGCATCGTCAATGTGACGCCCGGGTAATTAAGCTACAGTAAACCCCACTGATGATGCCACGTCACCTCGGTTACTGTGGATAAACTCGCATTAGTTCGGAACCTAGTTCGAATTTCAAATTCAAAGTCGAGCAAACAATAAAAGTTTTCAAATATTAAGATTTAAATGTTCGAGGAACCAAATAATACATAGGTAATTATCTTTGGAGAAACCAAACTTTGATAAAATGTATAAAGGCCCTAAAACAATTAAAACGATAGTGAAAACAATTGTTTAAATACCTTTTGTAATTAATAAAATGTCAAACTAATTTATTTGAGGATTAGACTTTTTGTGACTATGGACTAAGTTGAAATACTAAATTAGATGCTAAGTGTGTATTTTAATAAAACTAAAATAATAGAAAACAAAACTAAAACAGAAAAGGTAAAATAAATAAAAAAGTAAAAACAAAAGAAAAGAAGAAGAAACCCCCCCCCCCAGTTGGGCCTCGACCCAACAGCTACAGAACGCCAGCCGCCCAACCTGCCTCCCTTATGCCCACCAGGGAAACCCTAGCTCCCGACCGCACACCCCATCCCCCCGATCCCTCCTTCTCCTCGCACGCTCTGGATCGAGGCACCTCGTGTTCGATCCCGCTCGTCGTCGACCCCCACTCTCCCCAGACGTTTTCCCTCTCCTCCAGCCCCACACCCAGCGCCCAGGCGCTCGGCGCCACACTCGTCCCCCCTTCCCCTCGCCTCCCTTGGCCCCGATCCAGATCGGGATCGATCCGCCGCTACACGCGCGACGCCGCCCGACCCCATCACCTCGCCGCGCCATCGACACCGGGCAACCACGCCCCGAACCCGCCGACGCCGCCGCCGCCGGAGGGCTACTCGCGGACTGCTCCTCCCCCGGCCTCGTCGTCGACCCTCCATCGCCGGTCCGCCCCAACACCTCCTCGAGCTCGCACGCGACCCTCCCCGTGAGCCTCGTCCGCCCCTCTCTCTCCCATCACCGGATCCGGCCGCGCCTCCGCGCGCGCGCCCGCGCCCCCGACCACGTCGCTGTAGTCGCCGTCCCTGGGCTCGTCCAGCTCCCGCTCCGGCCGCCGTCGTTGCCGACGCCGATGCCCGACTCCGACCTCCCTTGCTACGGTCAACGCGCCTGGTCCACCGTGGCCGACGCCCCTGGTGGCCTCGATCGCGGGCGCGCCTGCCGTTGACCCGCCCGCGCCGCATCACCACAGCCTCGCTCATTGTAGCCTCTCCGCTGCCACGTCGGCGCCCGGCAGCGCCAAGGCTCGTCCCCTCGCCGTGGTACCGATCGCGCCGATCCGGCCAAGGCCGCGCGCCCGACTCCAGCGCCAGGCACCCACACCCGTAGTCAAGTTTCTCCCCACATGTTATTGACAACAGGCCCCACGCCCAGAGAACAAAATAATAATAATAATTAAGATTAATAATAATAATAACGAAATTAAATTAATTAATTAAGATAATTAATTAACTTAATTAATCCTGTTAACTAATCTAATTAACATTAACGATTTGATTAGATAAACAGATTATGACGCATGGGTCCCACCTGTCAGCTTGACCTGGTCAACAATCAACCTAATTGATCACGACCGACCTTTGATCGAGTCAATCGCCCTCGCCCCACTAGCAGGTTGTGTGGCACAATGTTGTGTACACTTTCATGTACACCTAGCATTTAACATTAAATGATTTTCGGATTAAATTAATTAATAGTAATTTCGAAATGTTTAAATCTTTGAAAATTAATATAAAATAATCCGTAACTTCGGATGAAAAAACTTTGTACATGAAAGTTGCTCGTAACGACGAGGCGAATCCGGATACGATCCGCTCGTCCGCCACACACCCCTAACCTATCGAACCTGCAACTTTCCCCTCCGGCTCCTCCGCTCAAAACGCTAAACACCGGGATACTTTCCGGTTGTTTCCCCTTCACCAGTATCACCTATCCTCGTTAGATCACCTCTAGCACCGCATTTGTCATATTATGCTTTGATTGCTCTGTTATTTATTATGTTCCTCCGTTACTTTTAGGTAGAGACCCCGAGACCGCTGCCGGTACCCTCGTGATCGACTACGGTGTCGACGCCCCTCTCTCTTGCCAGAGCAACCAGCAAGCCCCCTTGATCACCAGATATCGCCTACTCTTCTCTATACTGCTTGCATTAGAGTAGTGTAGCATGTTCTTCGCTTTCAGATACTCCTATACCGCTGCATAGCTTTGTCCTTGTTACTCTGTTGTTACCTTACCGCAATCCTATATGCTTAGTGTAGGATGCTAGTACTTTCATCTGTGGCCCTACATTCTTGTCCGTCTGCCGTGCTATATTATCGGGCCGTGATCACTCGGGAGGTGATCACGGTATATACTATATACTTATACATGATACATGTGGAGACTAAAGTCGGTCGGCTTGTGGAGCACCCGCGAGTGATTCACGGATTGGGGCTGAAAGGACCTTGTCCCGACGGCCCTCTGGATGGATCTTTGTGGCGGAGCGACAGGCAGGTTGAGACCGCTTAGGAGAGAGGTGGGCCTGGCCTGTTCGGCGTCATGGTTACTTAACACGCTTAACGAGGTCTTGGTATTTTATCTGAGTTGGCTACGAGCTTATACGCACTAACCATCTACGGGAGTAGTTATGGGTATCCCGCGCCGTGGTATCACCGAAGTACTTCAGACGTCGATGACGGAGCGCGCGCCGGATTGGACTGGAACTTCGCTGGGCTAGGTCTGCTTCCGCCACAGACGCAACGCGTGTGTGTGCTCAGGCGATGGGCCTGACCCGCGCGCTTAGGTTTAGATCGGCGTGTTGGCCCCTCTGTTGTGCCTAGGTGGGGCTGCGACGTGTTGATCTTCAGCGGCGGGCATGACCCAGAAAGTGTGTCCGCCAAATGGGATCAAGCGTCTTTGGGTAATATGGTGCACCCCGCAGGAAGTTAATCTATTGAATAGCCGTGATCTTCGATAATGGACGACTTGGAGTTGTACCTTGAGCTTATGACAACTAGAACCGGATACTTGATAAAACACACCCTTCCAAGTGCCGATACAACCGTGGTCGCTCTCTCGTGGATATGAGGAGGGATCGCGGGTAGGATTATTGCTACGTGATGTTACTTGGAGGATTTCAGTTTGCCCTCCTCTACCAAGTTGCAAGACAGTGACGAGCGTAGTCTTCGATAAGACTAGCTATCCCCTCTTATTCGGCATTCTGCAGTTCAGTCCATCGATATGGCCCTTTACATATATATCCATGCATATGTAGTGTAGCTCCTTGCTTGCAGTACTTTGGATGAGTACTCACGGTTGCCTTGTTCCCCCTTTCCCCTATCTCTACTCGATTGCTGCAACCAGTCTATGGAGCCCAGAGCTGACACCACCGTCGATGACGACTACTACTCGAGGTGCCTACTACTACGTGCAGCCCGCCGACGACGACGCACTGTGAGTAGCTAGGAGGATCCTGTGCAGGAGGCCTGCTCCTCTTCGATCTGTATCCCGGTTTGTGCTAGCCATCTTATGGCAACTTGTTTAACTTATGTCTGTACTCAGATATTGTTGCTTCTGCTGACTCGTCTATGATCGAGCACTTGCATTCGAGCCCTCGAGTCCCCTGGCTTGTATTATGATGCTTGTATGACTTATTTTATTTGTAGAGTTGTGTTGTGATATCTTCCCGTGAGTCCCTGATCTTGATCGTACACATTTGCGTGTATGATTAGTGTACGATTGAATCGGGGGCGTCACAGTCAAGGATTGAATATATGAAAGGGGTGATCAAGCGGTTGCAACAACACATCGAGGTTACGTTTTGGTGGTGCCACTTTGGTACCAGGACTGGAGTTTCAGGGTGAAAACCCATGTTGTGTCCTTCGTGGGTCATACCTGGCAATGGCGGTGTTTCGACATCGTTACCTTGTTGAAGGCAATGCATAATTTTGGTCAGTTCCTCTCTCAGGGTGAAAACTCAAGATTTAGTCTTCGACTGAATCCGGTGACGGTGACACTTGTGTGTCCTTATCTGCTTGAAGCCGTTGCTTTTGGAGAACTTTCTCGCAGCCCGTGTGTTGTCACGATAGTGCTTTGATTCCGTTGTTGGTTACTGTGTGCCTTAGATTTTGTTTTTTTCTTTTGTTCTTTCTTATCATATTCTGGTCTCGAGTTGCTCATGGCATTGATTTGTTGCAGAGGCCGGGTGTAATTGATATCATCTTGATATTAATATATTATCTTTGTCAAAAAAACTTATATGACGTGTTAATTCTTTTTCCAAAAATGATCTGATCTATTATAAAAGTTCACCAGAAATACAAAGCACCTCAAGCCTCACGACCCAACTCGGGACGCCTCCCCAGGGCATCGCCAGGGGGAGATCAGTAGCTCCACCAACAATAGTCCACATCACATCCCTCCCTACCGCGCGTTGTCGCTGGCATAGGTCGCGGTGGTGGCAAGCCCGACGCCGAAGTGATGGACGCGGTAGCGATCCCCATGGAGCGGCTGGGGCGGGGCCATTGGGAAGCATGCACGCAGCAGCTGAGACGGTGATACATCTCCATCGTATCTACTTCTCCAAACTCTTTTGCCCTTGTTTTGGACACTAATTTGCATGATTTGAATGAAACTAATCCGGATTGGCGCTGTTCTCAGCAAAATTGCCATGGTGTTATTTTTGTGCAGAAATAAAAGATCTCGGATTGACCTAAAAATTTACGGAGAATATTTCTAAAATATATAAAAAATATTGGTGGAAAAAGATACCAGAGAGGAGCCACCCACGGGCCACTAGCCCTAGGGCCGCGCCTACCCCCAGGGTGCGCCTCCTAGGCTTGTGGGCCCTCTGGAGCATCTACAACCCTAACTCCAACTCCATAAGTACCTATTCACGGAAATCAGAGAGAATGATTCATCGCATTTTACGATATGGAGCCGCCGCCACCTCCTGTTCTTCATCGGGAGGGCTGATATGGAGTCCATTCGGGGCTCCGGAGTGTAGAAATCGACGTCGTCTTCATCATCAACCTTCCTCCATCACCAATTTCATGATGCTCACCGTCGGGAGTGAGTAATTCCATTGTAGGCTTGCTAGACGGTGATGGGTTGGATGAGATTTATCATGTAATCGAGTTAGTTTTGTTAGGGTTTGATCCATAGTATCCACTATATTTTGAGATTGATGTTGCTATGACTTTGCTATGCTTAATGCTTGTCACTAGGGCCTGAGTGCCATGATTTCAGATGTGAACCTATTATGTTTTCATGAATATATGTGTGTTCTTGATCCTATCTTGCAAGTTGTAGACACCTATTACTAGTTATGATCCGCATACCCCAAGGTGACAATAATTGGGATTCTTTCCGGTGATTACCGTAGTTTGAGGAGTTCATGTATTCACTAAGTGCTAATGCTTTGTTTCGGTTCTCTATTAAAAGGAGGCCTTAATATCCCTTAGTTTCCATTAGGACCCCGCTGCCACACGAGGGTAGGACAAAAGATGTCATACAAGTTTTTTTCCATAAGCACTTATGACTATATACGGAATATATGCCTACATTATATTGATGAATTGGAGCTAGTTATGTGTCACCCTAGGTTATGACTGCTACAGATGAATATCATCCAACACAATTATCATTGCCGATCCAATTCCTATGAGCTTTTCACATATTAATCCTTGCTAAGTTACTTTCGTTGCTACTGTTGTTACAATCACTACAAAATTGCTACTGTTACTTTTGCTACTGTTACCTTTACTTCCATACTACTTTGCTACTAAAACCTTTGTTGCAGATATTAAGTCTTTCAGGTGTGGTTGAATTGACAACTTGACTCCTACTACTCACGAATATTCTTTGGCTCCCCTTGTGTCGAATTAATAAATTTGGGTTGAATACTCTACCCTTGAAAACTGTTGCGATCCCCTATACTTGTGGGTTATCAAGACCTTTTTCTGGCGCCGTTGCGGGGAAGCATATCTCTATTTGCCGAGTTACTTGGGATTTA
The DNA here is from genome assembly GCA_021605205.1 of Aegilops longissima. Lineage (NCBI taxonomy): Eukaryota > Viridiplantae > Streptophyta > Magnoliopsida > Poales > Poaceae > Aegilops > Aegilops longissima. The sequence goes on along the minus strand of CM038679.1, from coordinate 398,307,329 downwards.
TATATGTTGATCATTATGAGGAATCTCAAAGATACTAGAACCAAGATTTTACCCTCTACTACAAGGGGAGGTAAGGAACTGCCGTCTAGCTCTGCACTTGATTCACCTTCTGTTTTGAGTAAGCTTGCGACACCTACACATGCTATTAATTCTGATATGTCGCAAGTTATTGATGATGCCACTTTTGCTATGAATAATGCTTATGATGATACTAGTACTTTCCTTGATAAGACTGTGCCACTGGGTGAATTTCTTGATGAACAACTTGCTAGAGCTAAAGATATTGAGAATGCTTAAACTGATGATATTTCTGAAACAGATGAAATTATTGAAACTGAACACTTTGAAACACCTATTAGACCTAGCACTCCTTGATATAAATTGCCTGATATACCTGAGGGTTATGTTATGGATGGAGAGGTAGCTAGGGACTTTCTTGCTTGTAAAGATAGAGAGGGTCTTAAGAAATTGCGTGTCAAGTAGAAAGAAAAATCCTTGAATGCTAGAATGCAATATGATCCTAAGTTTGCTACTTCACCTATCTTTTTTACTGATAAGGATTATGAATTCTCTGTCAGTCCTGAGTTAATTACTTTGGTTGAATCTGATCCTTTCCATGGTTATGAAACTGAAACTGTTGTGGCACATCTTACTAAATTGAATGACATAGCCACCCTATTTGCTCATGAGGAAAAAATTTGCTATTACTATATTCTTAAGTTGTTTCCTTTATCATTAAAGGGTGATGCTAAGATATGGTTTAATTCTCTTGCTCCTGGTTGTGTGCATAGTCCCCAGGATATGATATATTACTTCTCTAAAAATATTTTCTTGCTCATAAGAAATATTTAACTTTGTGCAAATTGAAGAAGAGAGTCTCCCACAAGCTTGGGGGAGGCTTCTCCAATTACTTAATGCTTTGCCTGATCATCCTCTCAAGAAAAATGAAATACTTAATATCTTTTATAATGGACTAACTGATGCTTCTATAGACCACCAAGATAGTTGTGCTGGTGTGTTTTCAGGGAGCGAACTGTTAAACAAGCTGAAGAATTATTGAATACTAATATATTGAGTAATGATAATGATTGGAATCTTCCTGAACCACCTCCTAAACCAACTCCGAAGAAGAGAGGTATTCTATTTCTTAGTTCTGAAGATAAGCAAGCGGCAAAGAAATCTATGAAAGAAAAAGGTATTAAGACTGAAGACGTTAAGAATTTACCACCTATTTAAGAAATACATGGTCTCAATACCCCGACAAATGTAGTAGAGGTAAATTTTCTCTATAGCTTTGATGAAGGTGGTATCCCTTATAATAAATTTGCTAGTCAATGATTGGATGAATTTGATAACTTTACTGTTAAACAAGAAAACTTCAATTCATATGTTAGTAGACAATTGAAACAAAATGCTTATATGCTTGAACGCTTCAGTGACTATATGTTTAGAACTGTTAATGATCTCAAGGTTGTTAGTAAACATGCTTTTGTGGTAAAAGCTCAAGTAGAACAAGTTCTCAAGGCACAAAATGATTTGCTTAATGAGATGAATAATAGGATGAATGATCATGTTTTTAGAGTTATGACCAGAGGTGGTAAGATGACTCATGAACCTTTGTATCCTGAAGGTCATCCTAAGAGAATTGAACAAGATTCTCAAAGAATTAATACCGATACACCTAGTCCACCTAAAAAGAAAAAGAAAGATGATAGGACTTGTCACGCCCAATATGCGACCCTATCCAAAAGGAACTCGACGGTCCCACCAAGGATAGACCCGCATATTGAAACGCTTTTGCAAGGTGGATATCATTACATCAACATTACATAATACATAGGGATACATACATAAGGCCCGAATGCCACAAGAATACATCAACATCATATATAAGATCAACATCCGACTACGGATGAAACATAAACAGTAAACTCAAACGACATCCACCTCGCTAGCCCAAAGCTGCCGACCGAACCTATCCCCGATCAAGAAGAAGCGGAAGAAGAACTCCAACACAAGCAAACATCGCCTCGCGCCATGATCATCGCAAACCTGTACCGCAATCTGGTGGTGTAGTAATCTGTGAGCCACAAGGACTCAAAGAATCCCATTACCATGGGTATCAAGACTAGAAAAGCTTAAAGGGAAAGGAAGGGGTAAAGTGGTGAGGTTGCAGCAGCGACTAAGCATATATGGTGGCTAACATACGCAAATGAGAGCGAGAAGAGAAACAAAGGAACGGTCGTCAACTAGTAATGATCAAGAAGTGATCCTGAACTCCTACTTACGCCGACATAACCCGAAACCGTGTTCTCCTCTCGATCAACCCCGAAAAGAGACACTCACGGTTACGCACACGGTTGGTGTATTTTAATTAAGATCAACTTCGGGTTTTCTACAACCGGACATTAACAAATTCCCATCTGCCACATAACGCGGGCACGGCTCTCGAAAGTTTATACCTGCAGGGTGTCCCAACTTAGCCCATGATAAGCTCTCGCGGTCAACGAAGGATATTCCTTCTCCCGTGAAGACCCGATCAGTCTCGGAATCCGGCTACAAGACATTTCGACAAAGAATAAAACAAGACCAGCAAAGCCGCCGGATGTGCCGACAAATCCGATAGGAGTCGACGTACCTCGCTCGTGGCACACCGGATAAGTCAAGCTACGAGTAAAACCAATCCTCGAGTTGCCCTGGTGGCCCTGCAGCTGCTCGGTTCGAACAACACTCGAAGGAGCACCGCCGGGGGGCTAAATAAAGATGACCCTTGGGCTCCGAAACCCAAGGGAAAAAGGGGTATAGGTGAGGCAAATGGTAAACCAATGTTGGGCCTTGCTGGAGGAGTCTTATTCAAAGCGAACTGTCAAGGGGGTCCCATAAATCACCCGACCGCGTTAGGGACGCAAAATTCGGGAACATAATACTGATATGATGGAAACTAGGGCGGCAAGAGTGGAACAAAATACCAGGCATAAGGCCGAGCCTTCCACCCTTTACCAAGTATATAGATGCATTAATTAAATAAGATATATTGTGATATCCCAACAAGTAAACATGTTCCAACAAGGAACAACATCTCCATGTTCCAACAAGGAACAAACTTCATCTTCACCTGCAACTAGCAACGCTATAAGAGGGGCTGAGCAAAGCGGTAACATAGCCAAACAATGGTTTGCTAGGAAGGGTGCAAAAGGTTAGAGGCTGACATGGCAATTTGGGATGGCTTGAGCAGCAAGTGATAGGTATCGCAGCATAGCGAAAGAACGAAGCAACTAGCATAGCAATGATAGTAGTGAGATCCAGGGTAGCGGTCATCTTGCCTGAAATCCCGCAAGGAAGAAGAACGAGTCCATGAAGAAGACGAACGGATGAAGCCGAACCGAGCGTAGACGAACGAATCCTCGCGATCGCAACGCAACAGGAACTAACAAGAAGAAGCACACAACATGGTAAACACACCACACGTGAACAAGACAAGATGCACAACAAACATGATGCATGACGAGGCTACATGAAGCTACTCATGGCAAGAGATGATGCAAACAAGAACAACACATCAAAGCAAGTTTAAATGAGGCCGGAAACGACATATAACAATTTCGGTAAGTCCTCATATGCATATTTCGAAATTGGTCCAGATCTGAATAAACCTTATGTTTAAGTTGTTAAACAGCAAGTTAAGATGCACCACGATGATCTACACAAAATTCTAGTCAAGTTACATATAAAGTTCATTAGATTCGGAGCTACGGCCTAGAAGATATGAGCAAAACAAGATAAACATGGCATTGATGCAAAATGCACCCAAACATCAAGCAAACACCTCAAAACAAGGATGCAACATGATAATATGAAACTACATGCAAAATCAAGCAAGTTTCATATAGAGCGCACTCAAAACGGAACAACGGTTCAACACATACAGACTATACAAGTCATGACAACAATCTGACCAAAACAGCAACTAGGCATATTGCAAGCATCAAAACAACAAGCTACAGCATCTTAACATGAGAACAAAAGGCATGGGCATGATGTACAGGTAAAGCATGATAAAACATGAACACTGAACTATCTCCAGAAATCACTAGAACATGCTCAAAACACATGGCAAGATTGCAAATAATAACAGTTTAGACTTTAGCGTAACTAACATCAAAGTTGCAATGTTTAGAGCTATCAAACAACATGCTACGGAACTTATCATGGCAAACAAAGGCATGGCATGAATCTACTCAAAGCATAGAACAAAAGTCCCTTACTGACCATAAGCCAAAAGGATCAGAAAATATGATGGCACCCACGTAAACATGGCAAGTTATATTACAGATTTAAACATGGCAGAACAACGACAAGTAGGCATGTTGGTGAGCTTGAACCACTCACTACAGAGCAATACATGGCATGTCAAGGCAACCAACAGCAAGAAGATATGGCATAGAAGCTATACATGGCAAGAACAACATGCTAGCATGCAAGGATCAACTACAACAACCTTGGCAAAATTGAATAACATGTAAACAACCTGCCAGGAAACATTTTATAGCAAAAGTAGAGCTCGATTGACTCAAGCTATGGCACTCCATAATTGCAAACAAGGGCATGGATGGATAGAGCAAGACATGTAGAACAAAACATCCTTACTGAAGTATCTCAAAATATGCATGGAACTCTCTGTAGCATCAAGTTAACATGGCATAAAAATATCAAGAAAACAGGCTGAAATCAGCCACATCATGAAGGCTAGTTTGCATGCTTGTGCTAGTCACCACAGAGGTCACAAAATTACATGGCATACACCCCTGGAAAGATGGCATGGCATATTACAAAACACATGTAGGACTCAAGTTCATAGGATGCACACATCAATCATGGCAAAAATGACAAAAGTGCAAGTTCTGATAAGAATCTGAAACTAACATCACATAGCACTCTTTTAACAGCATTTCGGGCATCAAGATGAGCTCAAATGAAAATGATGCAATGAGATGAAATGATCTACTCTTCGAGACGAACATTTTGACATATTACACGCGCAAAACCGAGCTACGGATGCAGAGTTATGGTGTGATGAAAATGCAACAAAATATGCAACAATTTCGGGGACTTGGTGGATTTTTCGGAGGGGGGAGAAGTCAACCTCATGGCACGCGAACCGAGGATGGCCGGAACTCGCCGGAAACACGCCGGAGAGGAGGGGGATGGGGCGCGGGGGCCGGATCCGGGTCCGGGGAGGCCGGGCGGCGCGGCGCGGCGGCCGGCGCGGGAGGAAGGGCGAGGGAGGCGCCACGGCGCAGGCGAAGCAGGGCGGCGCGCCGGGCGGCGGGCTGCCGGCGGGCGGAGCTGCTGGCCTGGCGCATCGGCGCGTGGCGACGCTGGCGGAGGGGCGCCGGGCGGACGGGAGCTCGGGCGGGCGCTGAGGAACTGGCCGGCGGGCCGCGATGGGTTTCCGCCGCTGGGGGAGAGGAACGGCGGCGGCGGAGGCGCCACTTGGCGGCGGCGCAGATGGCTGCGGGGCGGCGCTTGAGGCGACGTGTCGCCCGGGATTGGCCGGGCGACGTGGAGGCGGCGGCGGACGCGTCCGGCGGCGGGGTGGACACGTCCGGTGGCGCGAGGTAGGAGGAGCTAGGGTTCATCTGCGAATTGATCCGGAATTTCGGGAGGAGGGGTGTTTAAATAGGTAGAGGGAGCTAGGAGAGTCCAAATGAGGCGCGGTTTTCGGCCACGCGATCGTGATCGAACGACCAAGAACATGGAGGGGAGTTTGGTGGGTTTTGAGCCACTTTGGAAGGGGTGTTGGGCTGCAAGGAGAAGGAGGCTTTTGCGGTTACCCGGTTAACCGTTGGAGTACCAAACGACCTCCAAATGATCCGGAACTTGACAGGCAGTCTACCGGTGGTATACCAAGGCCGCTTGACAAACCTCGGTCCATTCTGAGAACGTTTAACACCCGCACATGAAAAGAGGTAAAAGGGGGCGCCGGAGACATAGGAGTGCGGATTGCAAAACGGACAACGGGAAAATGCTCGGATGCATGAGACGAACACGTATGCAAAATGAAATGCACATGATGACATGATATGAAATGCAGATGATGACATGGAAAAGTGCAACACGCGAGAAAATTACATGGCAACGACGGCGAATAACTGACGGACACCTGGCACATCGAATCCGGGGCGTTACAACACTCCTCCACTAACAAGAGATCTCGTCCCGAGATCTTAGGACCGAGACGGAAGGGAAAAGGGATGAGGTGAAACAAAAACTCAAGAGAAGAAGCAAAGAATCGAGAGCACACGAGAAGAAGAGAGGAACAATGAGAATGACGAGAATCAAAAGCTCACGGAAATTAGATCGACTATGAAACAACTCGTTCTAACCGGAGTGGTTAGAATGAGAAAAGAAACGGATAAGACTGAAAGGATTTAGGCAGCACACCGGTTGAAAATGGAAGGATTAGAACATGAACTTCACAAGATGGGATGAAACTTGACGAGATGAACAACACAATGCCTCCGGAAGAATTGAAGAATGGAATGAAAAGAATTTAGAAAGAAGGTTTGAACTGAAGTTGTTGAGAAAATCAACAACGAAAGAATAAGCTTGTTGTGGACTTATGGATTACATCTCAAAATTATGAGGTGATAGCCAACCACAAGCGGAAAAGATTGAATAGCTGAGAGGAACAAAGAAATGCAAAACTCCACTTCAAAAGAATACGGAGAATTAATTACACTTAGGGATGCAAGAAGAAAAGATATTTGATCTCCACCAAGAAAATCTTGATGAACTCTTGAAGAATGAATTAAATCTTGAAGATCCACCATGAAGAAGTCCGGTAACAAAAAGGATGATGAGATAGAATGAAAGGATGAAAGAATAAGATGAGCCTTGCGATGATTTAGATGGGGGTTCCGACGAAATGGCCGAGAAAATAATTGAACTCCGGAAAAGAAAAGATGAAAAGACTTGAAACTAGAATTTATTCATCAAGAACAAACTCCGAGGAAGGGATTAATCACTAGGAGGAAATAAGAATAAGATTTAATGTATGCTTATCCTTCATCAAATTTAAATTGATGACAAGCAATGGATTTTGCAAACTACTTATTCTTCTTGAAAAAGAATTGAGAAGTGACATATTGCAGACTTGAGAAGGTCTTCATGAACCACCGGTAGGATTGGAAAGAATGAATGAATAAAAAATGATAATCAAGGAAAAAGAATCTTGAACGCACCACCGTTAGAATTCGGAAATGACTGATGAAAGAGAGAATGAATCACCGGGAAGAATTAGAAGAACCAATAAGCTAGAGGGGATTTGGATGCAAAAGAACAAAAAGATCATGATCTGATTAAAGAACACTTGAACGGAGCACCGGGATAATTAGAGGACGATAACTGGAATGATGAGGGCGAAGAATTCTTCTGGAACAATGGCCTCCGAAAAAAAACAACTGCTGACAAACTCCGGATGGATGAAAGAATTTGCATGATTGAAAACAATTTGAGAGGATAACATCGAGCTATCACCATGAATCTCCGGGAGAATGGACAAGATTTAAGAGAAACTATACTTCAATCTTCAAATGATGACGAGAAACACCACCAAAATAACTGAGGTACTCCGGTAGAATGAAAAGCAAAAGAGGTTGAGTCAACAATGAAATGGTTTGAAATTGATCTTGGAAAGGCGTCTGACTGATGAAATTCATTCTTACGTCACACTTGAAAAGAATTGGGAATAGCTCCGGGGAAATTAAAAGAGTCAGGTAAGATCCTGGGAAAAGACCTGTGGGTTAGGGCCCACTGAAATAGAACACCGTTGGAAAAGAATGTTGAACAGATAGATGATGCACTGGAAGAACTGAAATATTTGACTGAGGTGACAACCTCGAATTAATTAGAACACAGACGAATCTCCTGAGATGTCCTCCGAGCTCCGGAATGATAAACTGGCGAGAGGCGAACGAGCAAGGGGAAAACATTTGAGCCGAGGAAAAGAATATGATAAACCCGAAAAACTTGAATTGAGTCCACCGGAAAAATAAAGGGATGAAGAATGACGAACAAGACGAGAATTCACCGGTTAAAATAATTGAGGGAAGACTGAAGAGACTCCGTACGAATGAAATTGATGGTCGGAAGAAACTCGAACTCCGGGAATAATAGGGTGGGAGGGTGGGAAAAAACAAAGGCAACTTGGAAGGGGAAACGACGAATATCTTGAAGAGAAAACACCAGTTGAAATCATTGAGGAAAGAAAGCAAAGACTTCGCACGAGTAGGATGGATACTCAATTACGGACTCCGGTTCCGAGAAGAAGAAGGGTGGGCGGGTGGGGAAAACAAGGACAACTTCGGACAAGGAAAAACAACGACGTCGGAGGAAGAACTGAAGATTGAACTTGGCAAAGATGAAGATGGTCGAGTCGACTTGACGAGAAATGCACCGGATAAAAAGAGCTGAGGAACAACTACCGAAAAACCAACTGCGTGAACCTAAAGAAAAATTTTGAAGGGGAAGAGGAGTAATTCAAAACACCTACGTCAAGATTCCTCACCAGAGCAACGAAGGGGCAGGGGAGTAAAAAGAATTCCTACTCTCCGATATAACTAGACTCCGAAAACAGTTTTTCTTCTAGACTCAACAACGGCCAAACTACACGATCAATCAAGGGGGCTCCTAGGGTCGGTCGAGGCTCTGATACCAACTTGTCACGCCCAATATGCGACCCTATCCAAAAGGAACTCGACGGTCCCACCAAGGATAGACCCGCATATTGAAACGCTTTTGCAAGGTGGATATCATTACATCAACATTACATAATACATAGGGATACATACATAAGGCACGAATGCCACAAGAATACATCAACATCATATACAAGATCAACATCCGACTACGGATGAAACATAAAGAAACTCAAACGACATCCACCTCGCTAGCCCAGGCTGCCGACCGAACCTATCCCCGATCGAAGAAGAAGCGGAAGAAGAACTCCAACACAAGCAAACATCGCTCTCGCCATGATCATCGCAAACCTGTACCTGCAATCGGTGGTGTAGTAATCTGTGAGCCACAAGGACTCAGCAATCCCATTACCATGGGTATCAAGACTAGCAAAGCTTAAAGGGAAAGGAAGGGGTAAAGTGGTGAGGTTGCGAGCGACTAAGCATATATGGTGGCTAACATACGCAAATGAGAGTGAGAAGAGAAACAAAGGAACGGTCGTCAACTAGTAATGATCAAGAAGTGATCCCGAACTCCTACTTACGCCGACATAACCCGAAACCGTGTTCTCCTCTCGATCAACCCGAAAAGAGACACTCACGGTTACACACACGGTTGGTGTATTTTAATTAAGATCAACTTCGGTTTTCTACAACCGGACATTAACAAATTCCCATCTGCCACATAACCGCGGGCACGGCTCTCGAAAGTTTATACCCCGCAGGGTGTCCCAACTTAGCCAATGATAAGCTCTCGCGATCAACGAAGGATATTCCTTCTCCCGGAAGACCCGACCAGTCTGGAATCCGGCTACAAGACATTTCGACAGAATAAAACAAGACCAGCAAAGCCGCCGGATGTGCCGACAAATCGATAGGAGTCGCACGTACCTCGTTCTCGTGGCACACCGGATAAGTCAAGCTACGAGTAAAACCAATCCTCGAGTTGCCCGTGGTGGCCCCGCAGTTGCTCGGTTCGGACCAACACTCGAAGGTGCACCGCCCGGGGCTAAAATAAAGATGACCCTTGGGCTCCGAAACCCAAGGAAAAGGGGTATAGGTGAGGCAAATGGTAAAACCAATGTTGGGCCTTCTTTGGAGGAGTCTTATTCAAAGCGAACTGTCAAGGGGTCCCATAAATCACCCGACCGCGTTAGGGACGCAAAATCCGGGAACATAATACCGATATGACGGAAACTAGGCGGCAAGAGTGGAACAAAACACCAGGCATAAGGCCGAGCCTTCCACCCTTTACCAAGTATATAGATGCATTAATTAAATAAGATATATTGTGATATCCCAACAAGTAAACATGTTCCAACAAGGAACAACATCTCCATGTTCCAACAAGGAACAAACTTCATCTTCACCGCAACTAGCAACGCTATAAGAGGGGCTGAGCAAAGCGGTAACATAGCCAAACAATGGTTTGCTAGGAAGGGTGCAAAAGGTTAGAGGCTGACATGGCAATTTGGGATGGCTTGAGCAGCAAGTGATAGGTATCGCAGCATAGCGAAAGAACGAAGCAACTAGCATAGCAATGATAGTAGTGAGATCCAGGGTAGCGGTCATCTTGCCTGAAATCCCGCAAGGAAGAAGAACGAGTCCATGAAGAAGACGAACGGATGAAGCCGAACCAAGCGTAGACGAACGAATCCTCACGATCGCAACGCAACAGGAACTAACAAGAAGAAGCACACAACATGGTAAACACACCACACGTGAACAAGACAAGATGCACAACAAACATGATGCATGACGAGGCTACATGAAGCTACTCATGGCAAGAGATGATGCAAACAAGAACAACACATCAAAGCAAGTTTAAATGAGGCCGGAAACGACATATAACAATTTCGGTAAGTCCTCATATGCATATTTCGAAATTGGTCCAGATCTGAATAAACCTTATGTTTAAGTTGTTAAACAGCAAGTTAAGATGCACCACGATGATCTACACAAAATTCTAGTCAAGTTACATATAAAGTTCATTAGATTCGGAGCTACGGCCTAGAAGATATGAGCAAAACAAGATAAACATGGCATTGATGCAAAATGCACCCAAACATCAAGAAAACACCTCAAAACAAGGATGCAACATGATAATATGAAACTACATGCAAAATCAAGCAAGTTTCATATAGAGCACACTCAAAACGGAGCAACGGTTCAACACATACACACTATACAAGTCATGACAACAATTTGACCAAAACAGCAACTAGGCATATTGCAAGCATCAAAACAACAAGCTACAACATCTTAACATGAGAACAAAAGGCATGGGCATGATGTACAGGTAAAGCATGATAAAACATGAACAGTGAACTATCTCCAGAAATCACTAGAACATGCTCAAAAACACATGGCAAGATTGCAAATAATAACAGTTTCAGACTTTAGCAGAACTAACATCAGGTTGCAATGTTTAGAGCTATCAAACAACATGCTACGGGAACTTATCATGGCAAACAAAGGCATGGCATGAATCTACTCAAAGCATAGAACAAAAGTCCCTTACTAACCATAAGCCAAAAAGGATCAGAAAATATGATGGCACCCACGTAAACATGGCAAGTTATATTACAGATTTAAACATGGCAGGAACAACGACAAGTAGGCATGTTGGTGAGCTTGAACCACTCACTACAGAGCAATACATGGCATGTCAAGGCAACCAACAGCAAGAAGATATGGCATAGAAGCTATACATGGCAAGAACAACATGCTAGCATGCAAGGATCAACTACAACAACCTTGGCAAAATTGAATAACATGTAAACAACCTGCGAGGAAACATTTTATAGCAAAAGTAGAGCTCGATTGACTCAAGCTATGGCACTCCATAATTGCAAACAAGGGCATGGATGGATAGATCAAGACATGTAGAACAAAACATCCTTACTGAAGTATCTCAAAATATGCATGGAACTCTCTGTAGCATCAAGTTAACATGGCATAAAAATATCAGCAAAACAGGGCTGAAATCAGCCACATCATGAAGGCTAGTTTGCATGCTTGTGCTAGTCACCACAGAGGTCACAAAAATACATGGCATACACCCCTGGAAAGATGGCATGGCATATTACAAAACACATGTAGGACTCAAGTTCATAGGATGCACACATCAATCATGGCAAAAATGACAAAAGTGCAAGTTCTGATAAGAATCTGAAACTAACATCACATAGCACACTTTTAACAGCATTTCGGGCATCAAGATGAGCTCAAATGAAAATGATGCAATGAGATGAAATGATCTACTCTTCGAGGCGAACATTTTGACATATTACACGCGCAAAACGGAGCTACGGATGCAGAGTTATGGTGTGATGAAAATGCAACGAAATATGCAACAATTTCGGGGACTTCGTGGATTTTTCGGAGGGGGGAGAAGTCAACCTCATGGCACGCGAACCGAGGATGGCCGGAACTCGCCGGAAACACGCCGGAGAGGAGGGGGATGGGGCGCGGGGGCCGGATCCGGGTCCGGGAGGCCGGGCGGGGTGTGGCGGCCGGCGCGGAGGAAGGAAGCGTGAGGCGCCTTCAAGACAGTGGCAGAAGCGGCGGCCGGCGCCGGGCGGCGGGGCTGGCGGGCGGAGCTGCTGGCGCATGCGATTGGGCGCGGCAACGCCTGGCGGAGGGGCCTGGGGCGACGGGAGCTCAGGCGGGGCCTGGGAACCGGCCCGGCGGCCCGCTGATGGGCTTCCGGCCGCATGAGGTGGAGGGGAACGGCGGCGGCGCTTGATGGCTGCGGGGCGGCGCGGAGGCGACGTGTCACCCCGGGATTGGCCGGGCGACGTGGAGGCGGCGGCGGACGCGTCCGGCGGCGGGGTGGACACGTCCGGTGGCGCGAGGTAGGAGGAGCTAGGGTTCATCTGCGAATTGATCCGGAATTTCGGGAGGAGGGGTGTTTAAATAGGTAGAGGGAGCTAGGAGAATCCAAATGAGGCGCGGTTTTCGGCCACGCGATCGTGATCGAACGACCAAGAGCATGGAGGGGAGTTTGGTGGGTTTTGAGCCACTTTGGAAGGGGTGTTGGGCTGCAAGGAGAAGGAGGCTTTTGCGGTTACCCGTTTAACCGTTGGAGTACCAAACGACCTCCAAATGATCCGGAACTTGACAAGCGGTCTACCGGTGGTATACCAAGGCCGCTTGACAAACCTCGGTCCATTCCGAGAATGTTTAACACCCGCACATGAAAAGAGGTAAAAGGGGGCGCCGGGAGACATAGGAGTGCCGGATTGCAAAACGGACAACGGGGAAAATGCTCGGATGCATGAGACGAACACGTATGCAAAATGAAATGCACATGATGACATGATATGAAATGCAGATGATGACATGGCAAAGTGCAACACGCGAGAAAATGACATGGCAACGACGGCGAATAACTGACGGACACCTGGCGCATCGAATCCGGGGCGTTACAACTTTGCATGCTTCTAGTGAACCTACTATAGAAACACCTGAGAACCCAAATGATATTTCTATTTCTGATGCCGAAACACAATCTGGTGATGAACATGAGCCTAGTGATAATGTTAATGATGATGTTCATATTGATGCTCAATCTAGTAATGATAAGTATTTGGAGATAGAACCTGCTGTTGATCTTGATAACCCGCAACCTAAGAATAAAAGATATGATAAAAGAGACTTCATTGCTAGGAAACATGGTAAAGAAAGAGGGCCATGGGTTCAGAAACCCATGCCCTTTCCTCCTAAAGCTTCAAAGAATAAAGATGATGAGGAATTTAAGCGCTTTGTTGAAATGCTTAGACCTGTATTTTTACGCTTGCGTTTAACTGATATTTTGAAAATGTCTCCTTATGCTAAATATATGAAAGATATTATTACTAATAAAAGAAAGATACCGAAAGCCGAAAATTCCACCATGCTTGCTAATTATACTTTCAAGGGCGGAATACCAAAGAAATTAGGAGATCCAGGAATACCAACTATACCATGCTCCATTAAAAGAAACTATGTCAAAACTGCTTTATGTGATTTGGGAGCCGGTGTTAGTGTTATGCCTTTCTCTTTATATCGTAGACTTGATTTGAATAAGTTGATACCAACTGAAATCTCTTTGCAAATGGACGATAAATCAACTTCTATACCCATCGGTATTTGTGAGGATGTGCCTGTCATAGTTGCAAATGTTACTATCCTAACGGACTTTGTCATTCTTGATATACCTGAGGACGACAGTATGTCAATCATCCTTGGTAGACCCTTTTTGAATACTGTAGGGGCCGTTATTGATTGCAACAAGGGCAATGTCACTTTTCATGTTAATGGTAATGAGCATATGGTACACTTTACGAAGAAACAACCTCAAGTTAATAGCATCAACTCTATTGGAAAAATTTCAACAATTATTACTGGAGGTTTTGAGTTCCCTATTCCTACTATCAGAAATAAATATGGTATTCTTATTGTTGGGGACATGCATATCCCCGTTGAGGTAACCAAGTGTTATAGGAAGATTCTTCGGTTTCATGTCATTCAGAAGAAGTTTATTAATAAGACTTGATAAACCTTATTAATGGATTCCTTTTGATGGGCATGAGATGGATGAATTTAGTAAACACAACTTTCTGTACCCACTTTTTACTTTCTGTTATTTAGATTTAATAAAGTAGAAATGCTATTAGTTTATTGTTTTCTAAATTATCCGTGCAATAAAAAATGACCAGAAAAAATGAAAGTTCTCCAAATGCCCTAAAAAATTGTATGATTATTTATCCAATATTTGAAAAAATTTGGCACTGAACACACCTCACGGGGTGCACCAATGGGCCACAAGCCCATAGGGCACGCCCACCCCCTGGGAAAGCCTAGGAGGCTTGTGGGGCCCACGTAGGCCCCCTCACTTATTCCAGCCACCCATCGACTTCGTCTTCCTCCAGAAAAAATCACTCCATTGCTCAAACCCGTGTTCTTGCTCATCTTGCTGCCATTTTTGATCTCCTTGCTCGGAACTCCATTTCTAAAACTGTTTTGGGGGATTGTTCTTCAGTATGTGACTCCTCCAATGGTCCAATTAGTTTTTGTTCTAGTGCTTTATATATTGCAAATTTTTGTTGCTGTGGTTACCATGTTCTTGAGCTTGCATGTCAAATTTATATGGTCCAAAGTAGTTTTGTTGCATGATATAGCCTCTAGGCACTTGTGGGAGTAGTTGCTACCAATTTTGTTGAGTTTGGTTCACTTTTATTTTGAGTCACTAAATTTTTTTCAGAAATTTTCAGGTGGAGAAAATGTTTAGGAAAATGTTCCAAGGTGGTTCCTTGAAGAAGATAGCCCCGAGGCTCGCGATATGTGAGCCGGACCTTGAACCACAGCGGGAAGCTGTAGTGCGGCCTTGTGAATGGCCATTGGATCATTTCATGACTCATGCAGGTTTCAAGGAAGAATTTTATACGTACGTGCACAACACCGACCTTACGGTCTTCGTGTCAGATAAGTGTCTGCGGTACTACAACCTTACTGATTCATTTGTGCAGAGATCTAAGTATTCAGTGCATCGCAATACACATTCTCTTTTATTTGACCTCTATGATAAATCATTTCGCATGGACCTGGATGAATATAATGAAGCATGAAAAATTCCGCAATGGGACACTTATAATGAAACTCATAAAGCTGACTATGTTGATTTCCTTGCTAGCATTACTGTGGGTGAAACCAGAACCATAACACAAGCAACTATATGGAGCATTCACTTTCCTGCATTTCATTATTTTGGTCTCTTTATAGGTATATGCATTAACAAAAAACATGACCATAGCCACCTTTGCGCTTCCGATCTGAGTGTCCTCATGAGCGCGGCAATGAACGATAAACAACTTAACTTGGGGGCTATTATTGCAAGGCGGTTGCATAATAATGCGTTAGTTAGAGACTTCTTTGGTGGAATTTGTGCCACTCATTTAGCTCATTATCTTGGGGTTCCAATAAAAGAAAAGGATGCTCCGTTGCCACCTGCTTACCTTGATTATGATGCTATGGAAAGTTTCCAATTTCTCGAGAGGAGCGAATAGCCTCTCCAATATAGACTAATCTTTGACAGGTGGCGTGTCGTCTTTGTTACGCTTCCTGCTCCTGCTTTCTTTGACTTTCAAGGAAAAGGGAGATATTTTCTACTTAGAGAGGAGGCAGATCAACGAGGCAGCCCTCCAAGCAATAGCGGCTGCAAACCAGTACAAACCCAACTACGACTTTGGATATCCGTCTGGCCAGCCATGTCCATAGACAAACTTAGGACAAAATCCTAAGCTTGGGGGAGTACATATCTCTAACCGACATTACATTCATGTTCACACATTCATTCTAGTTGTCGGTGTTTATCCTTTCTCATTGTATAATCCATGTTAGTTTATTTTTCTTGCTTTCTTCTTGTGTGTTTGAAAAACTTTGATAAATTCCAAAAATATTTCCCGCTTCTTTTTAGTTTTTATTTTTTAGTTTAATTAGTTGTAGTATTAAAAGAAAACCCAAAAATATTTCTCGTTCTTCTTTTGCTTGTTGGGAGCTTTCCCGTGTAAATAGTTTTTCTCGTTTTTTCTACTTTCTTCAGAAAAACAAAAACTCCAAAAATATTTCAGTGTGTTTCTTTGATATTGTTTCCTTTTTCTTTGTGTCGTAAGGAGAAGACCACGATCAAAATGCTGAGTGGCTCTCATATGCAATATTGTTGATCTAACAAAGAGACCATATTACCTTGTCTTCTCCTTGAATAAATGTTTGTAGATTCTAGCCTAGTCCACGGCACGTGCACTATTATTATTATTCACATCATTCGGTCGTGCAAGTGAAAGGCAATAATGACGATATTTGATGAAATGATTGAGATGAAGAAAAGCTGGTATGAACTCAACCTATTTTGTTTTTGTAAATATGATTAGCTCATCGTTCTTGATTCAGCACATTATGAATGAAACATGATTGCAATGACAATTAGAGATTATAGTTACTCATGCCATGCTTAATTAGCTAGGAGTGGATAATGGAGTGTCTTGTGTGCCAACATGCATTTAAAATGGTTATAATGTAGTATGCTAGGATGGTATCCTCCTTTGAATGACTCAAGTGGCTTGACTTGGCACATGCACACACGTAGTTGAATCAAAAACAACATAGCCTCCACGATATTTATGTTCATCGTGGTTTATATCCTACTCATCCTTGCATTCGATGTTGATTAACCTCAATGCATGTTTATGACCGTTGTTGCTCTCTGATTGGTTGCTTCTCAATCTTTGTACTAAGTGGGAATATTGCTTGTGCATCCAACTCCTTAAACCCAAAGTTGTTCCATATGAGTCTACCATACCTACCTATATGCGGTATTTACCTGCCGTTCCAAGTAAATTTGCATGTGCCAAACTCTAAACCTTCAAATAATAATCTGGTTTGTATGCCCGAGTCGCTCATGTAGCGACTAGTGGCTGTGAGTATCTTCCATGCTAGGTGCGTTATTCTCACGATGAGTGTTTATTCACTTGTCATTCACGAGAAAGTGGTCGGTATTCAGGATGCCCAGTCCTATGCTTCAAAATCAAAATATAATGATTAAAGAAAACTCCCCCAGGACTATTGTTGGTATGAACGGTACCTATGGATTTGGCTAGTCGTGGAGTGTGTTTGTTGGTGGAGGGGGAGTAAAACTTTACCATTCAATTTGGGAACCACCTATAATGTCTCTAGCATGGAAGGTAGTGAGATTTCTTGGTTGTTATGTTGACAATGAAAGCATGCCTCTCAAAATTATATCCATCTCCATTTTAAAAGCTTCGAGCTCTGGCACCTCTGCAAATCCCCGCTTCTCTCAGCGAAGGGCCTATCAATTTACTTTTATTGTTGATTGATGACCCAGAATTATAGGGGATCAATCGTAGTCCTTTCGATAAGTAAGAGTGTCGAACCCAACGAGGAGCAGAAGGAAATGACAAGTAGTTTTCAGCAAAGTAATCTCTGCAAGCACTAAAATTGGAGGTAACGAGTAGTTTGATAGCAAGATAATTTGTAATGAGCAAGTAACTGTAACGGTAAATAAAGTACAACAAGGCAGCCCAATCCTTTTGTGGCAAAGGACAGGCCAAAATGATCTCTTACAATAAGCAAAGCGTTCTTGAGGGTACACGGTAATTTCATCTAGTCACTTTCATCATGTTGGATTGGTTCGTGTTCGCTACTTTGATAATTTGATATGTGGGTGGACCGGCTCTTAGGTGTTGTTCTTACTTGAACAAACCTCCTACTTATGATTAACCCCCTCGCAAGCATCAGCAACTACGAGAAAAGTATTATGACAAAATCTAACCATAGCATTAAACTTTTGGATTCAAATCTGTCGGTGTACAAAAGTAGGGCCTTCTTGTACCCCTTTACTTGTGCACGGGCAGTCGTAGCCACACCTCCGGCCACGCTTGGCGGGGCAGAGGAAGCAAGATACAAGACTACTAGAGCAGCGCTGAAGCCAGAGGCGCGAAGGGCAAAGGGACAAGATGGGTCTCCCCCGGCAAGAGCCTTGCCGGGGACGACCTACGCTGCCCCGGCAAGAGCCTTGCTGGGGGAACTTGGCCAACACCTGCAAGACTGCCACCCTTGAGCCTAAAAGTTCTGGCACCGCCAACAACATCAGAACCAAGACTCGGGAGGCGCCTGCATGGTAGCGTGCAGATCTTTGTGAAGACCAGAGGCCTGCAAAACTAGATGAGAACTAGAAGACAAAGTCCCCCAGCAAGATCCTTGCCGGGGACGCCCACGAGACACTGGCAAGGCCCTTGCCGGGCCCCCGGCCAAATCCTTGCTGTGGACGCTCATGAGGCAAGCCGTGCCCCTTTTGCCAAAGTTTCGCTGCTCCACACCCGTTCCAACGTGGCGGCATGCAACTTCTAGGCCAACTAGCCAAGCACCTGCGTGGTGGCATGCAGAACTTCATGAAGGCCCTGCCACCACACCAGCTCAGCAGCCAGCCAGCCAGCGTGGCTCTGCATGCCTCGTCACCCTGGACGCCTGTCGAAGCAAGGCGAGGCGGCGACGGACGTGACGAGCTTCTCTGCCGTCCCCAATAAAGTGAGAGGACACATAGGCGGCGCAGTAAATGCGTTTGTCCTATGATGTCAGGAGATAAACTTGTACACTGTAGACACTTTCCACCTCATGTGTGCCGCTGTGGCAACCCCTTCGACATATAAAAGGAGGCCCGAGGCGTACTGAGGAAGGATTCGGACTTTTTGGACTGGGCATGCATCGCAGCTAGTTCAAGAACTCAAGAACACTAAATACACACAAAGCAGGACTAGGGTATTACGCATTGTTTGTGGCCCGAACCTGGGTAAAAATTCCCTCGTGTTGGTCTTCTCGACCCGCTCTTCGTGCAGCCCCATGCCCCACCAACTGTAGTAGGGATTCCCTGTGATCCCATAGGTGTCGTTCTCGACATTCCTTGGCGCGCCAGGTAGGGGCGCCAAGGCTGTGAGAATCCGGTTTTGAAGCCAATTCATCAACCGCTTCGTCGTGGTGGCTCGAGAGAAGAAGGCGATGTCGATCAACCACGCTCTGGTGCCATCAGCCAGGCGAGGCGGTGCTGTCTGCAGCCGCAACAACCGTCCGCGTGGCGGCAGAAAAGCTAAGTCACGCAAAACTTTGAGCAATTGTCCTTTTTTATAAGGTTATCTCCCTCGAAAGACTTTGCTCTTTGTATGGAAAACTTGCACGCAAGGGAACCCTTCCGCTACTGGCAATGCCCTTGTTCTATTTCGAGTCCACTCAACAGATCGAGCAGCTGTGCTGAGAACAGCAAAGGGGCTTGCCCAGTAGCAAGCGCCCCCCGGCAGGCTGCTAAGGATCTATTCCTCAAAACGCCACAACATGGGCTTATGCGCCAGCAAACCTACCACTAGAGTTGCTGTTGCTTTCCTGGAAGGGAGATCGGTCTCCTCGATCGTTCCCTCAAGTGATCGGTCACTCCTCGTCAACCTTGTTCTGAGTTGGGCACCTATACCAATCCAATTTCCTAGAACTGGGATCTAAAACCCGGATCAGAAAATGC